>DWME01007109.1:0-12926 GCA_018244795.1 Parelbella ahira ahira
GTGTTACAATATTACTGTTATACTCGAATGTTTCAAACGATTTTCATCTTGTAAACATAAAATGGTTTTGTCTTTTAACAGAATTATGTAATAAATTGTGTAGGGTCTAATATTTGTAATTGAAATGTAATTTAATAACATAAGTTAAATACGTAAAATCACGAATGTAATACTGAAAGAGGAAGGCAGAGGAGTGAAGTACACTTCCACTTTTTACCACTTACCCTTACGTTCCACCATGGAATAGGCGGTGAGTCTTTTGAGATACACAAGTCCGACCAATTTCGAGTCACTACTAAAAAATCTAACAATAAGTTAAAAAAATACAATAGGACTCGACCCGCAAATAGAGCCCAAGACCTCTCGATCAGCAGTCGCAGTTGCACCCACGCGTTCACTGAAGCAGTCTACATGATGTTTAAGTTTGCTTGACAGTCTTTATATGTTTATATTATTCATTGTAGTCGTACCTACGAATGGCTTAAACAGAACACATCCCTGAAATATTTGTTCCTATTCTTAGGCTTTATGAAGCACTAGGTATTCTAATTTTAAAAAAGGGGTATCACAAGTAATATAACTATTTAAATAGAGTATTTGATAATCAATAGTCTTAATACATTGTGAGAAATAATTTTGAATCAAAACGATACATTTATTTAGGTGTAGATTTAAATAATTAAACAGGCTAGCATAATTTACACAATGAATACGTCTTGAGATCATATTGTAAGCAATTAACAGACATCTTCAAATTATATTGACTCGCTTGTTGGTCGAGTGGTTGCAATCGCGACTGCCGATCGGGAGGTCCTCGGTTTAAATCCCGGGCCGGGTACTATGGAATTTTTCTAAATTAGAATATCTACTAGTGACACAGAGTCTGGACACTGTGCCTGGTGTATGGCAATAGACTCATGGGGCTTAAACGTACCTAACTGATGAAATGTGAGAGTGTACTACTTTACTCTACCTATCCTTTCAGGGATAACAGGCGTGATGTTACTTTCTTTGCGATTTTCAATTCAGCGAGTTTCAAAATAAAACATTTATCCCCTGTTAGAAGTTAAATTAGTTTCAGGGCAAAAGATAACCTAATTTAACTTCAACTAGCCTTTACAATGGTTCTGAAATTCAAAACCAATCGTTTCATTAAAATCGGAACATAAAACAAATTAGTTTTTGTCTCAATTTGTATTTCGTCATGGATGTATTACCCATAGCTAACTGGTGAATCGTGAGAATCTAGGTAATACACTCCGCCGCGTATCCTTTTATGGAAATTCAAGCGTGATTGTAGGTTATTTTATGATTTCATAGTCTTTTTTCAAAATTCCATACCTCCCGCGAGCGAGCTGGGTTGACATGACGTGTCGTTCCACGGCAAACTTTCTTTAATTAGCCCCCCATTACGCCCTACTCGCGCCTTGGCAAGCGGCATGTAATTAGGTGCCCAGGTATTCCAGTTAAGGTGACGAATAGAAATGAATTTACACAGAGCAAATTTTAACCCTTTGTGTGCTTTCATTAACAAGAGAAGTCACTTTGTTATCTAGCTAGGGGTCTTTTTGTGACGTAACAAATGATTACTTTATTTCGAATTTACTTTAACGCTATTCACAAAGAATTAATTATTCAAATTATAAATAAATTTAGTTCTTGTAGTTTAGACAATAGAATATAAATTTGGAATAAAACCGACCGCAAACGGTATATAAATACGATCACATTTTGTCGAAATATAGTATAAATTTCTGAATACTTATAATTATTGCACCTTCTTAATAGCTTTGCGCGAATATTTAACTATAATTGACTAACAGGAAAAGTAAATTTTATGGCTGCCACAGCTAATGGCCTGTTCACGTAAAAATGCAAATATACTCTTTTGATTGACCACTAAACGATAAATAAGTAACAAATATCTTATGACTTCTTCACACATGTCCATCTGATTCTAAACTTGGCAGAGGCTGTGCTGTGGAAATGTAATCACTTGGTTTGGTTCAGATCCTCCAGTTCACATAAGCACTTTTAATATAAGGCTGGATATTACACAACACAATGTAGATTGATATAATTCCTAGTGTTATTATCGTCACCAACACTTTTATAATCCCATTTCTGAAAACGTTTCGGGCCGTACGGCCCTTCTCCTCCTGATACATAGGGAGACATACATGGGGAGATAAGCTATAGTCTGTTGCGCTGACCAAGTGCAGCACGTATGATATAGTACATAAACATATCTTCACGCCAAGTTCATTTCGGGATAGGCTGAGAGTTTGATATAGTGAGTAGTATGATATGGTGCGTATATAAGTAAGCGTTGAATTTTTACCGGCTATTTATGAAACATATCCTTTTGAAACGGACATGGGTAGTTCCAGTGCTAATTTAAAATTCATCCCACAACCGCAGCCCTACGAATTCCTGCCCGAATATTTGCAATTGAATTACCTGCACACGTGTCCACGCGTCCGATTTAAGTTATGCGAAGTCGCTACACGGCACATGGCACTAGGAAAATACGATTTTACGCATTTCACCCATCTAGACCCCCTACGCTTTAAACCTACATAACCTGGTATATCATCAGCAGCCCGTTTCTGTTCACTGCTTGTCAGAGACGTCTGCAAGAGCACGCCACTGAGCTCGATGTTCAGCTCTTTGTTTCTAATCGTAGCCACTTTGCGTATATCGTCACTCTACTTAGCTGGAGGGCATCATACTTTACGTTTGTATAGGCGTGGTCTCCACTGCTGAAATACTCAAAATAAGTATGAGCTCTCTTACTTAATATCATAAGTAAGAGCATTTATGAATACTTTACTTATGGTATGAACTGAACCGATAATTGTAAAAATATCAAAGTATCATTCGAATGTATGGGATAACCAATTAAAATAAGCAAAGAGGAAGAAATCCATGACAATGTATATAATTCGCCCGAAGGCCGGTATTTAATCGAATTGTTTGTTTCCTATCCATACCCATTACAGACATACAAAGGTCTTTAATGAAATAAAGGTTGTTTTTGTCATTTTAGCTCCTTATTATTCAGAATCTAAATGTAAGACTGAAGTCTTAGATTAAATCATTTTATGTAGGTACGTACTACGGTTGGGTATGGTCGTTTGCTAGTCACTGCGATTTCCTATACTGTTTCTGTTTCAATTCTGATGGATTGAACCAGGGGAAAAACCTCAACGAGTTCTATGCAATTACTTTTTGATGAGTGTAGGAATACGTCTGTTCTGTAAAGATAGCAATATTTGGTACTCGGTGCTCTCTGCCTACTTCTTAAAGGACCTGGTGACAATATAATAATGATAATGATGATTATTTTATATCGGCTGATAACTAATACTGATGCATTACAAAATAAAATATTTTATTGTTATACATTTGTGCCGAGATTACTCAAATGTATAACGGTTTATTACACTTCCGCTTTCTCGCCAACAACACCTATTTCCGCTCCAATGGTCGGCAGCATTACTTGACCCACGAGGTGTTCGAACTTATTCTACAGAGCTAACAAATTACAACACATTTGTACTCCACCTCAGCGCACCCCGCGTTGGACGCGCGTTATAAATGTGCGTTCAGCGATCACCACTTAGGGCCCTTCCAAATAGACCGGTTCGGAGAGCAGAGCAAAGTTTGCTTACTTTTACTATAGAATCTTAAGACATTTGAATAGTCTTATATATTTCAAATATTTTATGGCTAAAAAACGCTGACGACGGTTCACAGGGCGTGCAAACTAAAAATATACCGTATTTATATTACTTAAAGTTCTGTTTAAAGCGGTATATCCTCTGCTCTCCGAGCCGGTCTGTTTGAAAGGACCCTTACGGGTAAAATCAAGCTAAATATATTCCTGTTCGCAGTAAAGCGAATGATGAACGAGTGTCTAGATCACGCAGTTTACGTAACTAACACCGAGCGCTCACTTAGCTAATGACGAGGGCGGTTCAACTGCTAAGTGTTACATCGATGGTCCAACAACTTGATGAAGAACGAGAAATCTTGTATAAACCGTAATGGATACTTTACACAGAAAAAAGTGATAATATAGTATACATTTAGGAACTAGTATTTAGTATCTCTAATTAGTATACATCAATATTATCATTTTTACTATATATGCAGTGTAGGTAATCGTTTCTTATTACAAAGTTTTATTTATTTACTTAATTTGTTTGATAATGAAATATAATGAAATTATTCTTATTTAAAGTGTGTATTTGTAAACATATGTACATACTTGATGGTTCGAATAAGAAGTACTATTTGCTTCAATAGGGATGCTGTGGTTGTGCTCGTAAGAGAGTTAGTACAGCTATCCATATTTGATTATTTAACTTTTCTAACAAGAGAACCACGAAATAAAGTAAATAATGCTTGATTTGAAATGTGTAAACCAAGCAACCAAAGTATGGTTAATTATCAACAATTTCCAAGCACTAAAAGTGACTATTGTTTGGCTATTCATGCTGAGTAATAGAACAAGCAAATGGCATGTCCTTCTCGCGTCACGAGCGCTTCACAAGTATCATGTGTTCGGTCTACCAACAGATGACATTATGTAAGATCCGTCGAACAATTAGCCACGTGTGGGTGAATAGTTTGCAACCGATTTTCTGATATACGTTATTTGTTCTTGAATACTACTTTCGGTGAATGTTACATTTTGAAGGAGGCATAGATGTCACAAGTAGTCAGTTAAGAAAAGTCGTACAATTCAGTGTACATATATGTTCACCGTATCAGTTAAATTAGTGTGAAAAACAGAAAATAGTATTATATTATAACAAACACTTAAGTAAACTAACAGTTATGATATAATTATTGAATTGCTATTTTAATTTATTTGATTTTTTAAACACGGCAGGACTCTAATGATAGAGATATCTGGCATTCGGTGCTCTATGCCTATTCCATAGGGAATCTGGTGTAGAGTTTCATATTTATTTTAATATTTAGCCACCATAGTTATGCTAGACACTACGGTCCAATTAGTCGTAAATTTAAAGCAATAGTAATTCTTGTTAAAGATATGTTTATGTAACTAATAGCAATGAGTGCCTTGAGCGCGGGAAAACTTAGCAAGCAAAGTAAATCAACGAAGTGTATTCAAATGTTTGCGCGTAAACCTTGTAAAATTGACTATAAATGTCTGACTTATATGTGTTCTTTAATATAAATGTTGGCACATATTAGGGTATGTCTATGCTCAATTGTTCTTAAACAAGCTGATGATGATGACAAATGTCCATTTAAGTACAGTTAAACTTCAGAAGCAATGAAACGCCTAAATTATTTTTATCTGCATTATTCAAGGATTCAGCAAGTCATAAAACGTATGGACATTTTTGTGTATACAGTCGCTATTGTTAAGGTGGGTATATCTCTTAATTTGGCTAATTCATTATGTAAAAACTACACGCATGTGCCCAAATACGCAATACATACGCACATATATGTATATGTACGTATATTGTATGTCGGGCTTCAATAAAACAAACGGCCGCGTACGCACACCTACGCGTGATAGCGTCCCTTTTGTTTCTGTTTCAGGACAGTGCGAGAGGAAGGATAGTAGGCTGTTCGGGCGCATACAAAGGTAGTAGCGCGCAAATAATCGTGTGAGACGCGCGTGGAGAACAAAGCGCGCGTGTACACGCTTCTACGCAGGAACAAATACGAGCTTAAACACCGAAAATACGCGGGTCTTTAAGTGACTTTATACTCTGATTTTATGTTCATGCCCCTATAAATTACTTATATGTAGGTATATGTTTAGGAGTAGTGTCGTGTATACATACAACATTTTGATCATTTTAAAATATAAAAGTCCTAAGTCGATACATGTACGCGGCTTACTGCATTTGCATTTAAAATATTTACCAACTACATATGCGAAGTTTCACAATGGAACAGATAATGCGCTTAAAGCAGAATCTTACCGAATTTCCATTCTGCTTGTACAGCGTTGTAAGCACATAAGGAGATTTACATATTTCGGCTGTAGAACAGAATTATTGCTGATACAAGTTTAAAAAGAAAATATATTATAATTCTATAAATATTCAGTCATAGATCACTGAGTGTCAAATATCTCTATCGTTATAGACCCGAGATGTTTCTTCTGTTCAATACTATTTTCACAACCGCATGTCGTTTTCTGACACTTTTAATTGCCTTATTTTTCAGTATCAGACCTACATATTTGGTCAAGATAGGTGTCTGGCTCTCCCATTTCCGATTTGATTATTAATTTTCGATGCAATGAAAAGTTTGATGGACAATTTATAAAGTCTTAAGTCTTTGCAAGTTCTCGATTACGACGGGCCCCAAATTGATTGCGATGTTCTTCTCTCCCCTCAGTTATAAAGAGTTCGGCGGTTGATTAATTAAAACCGTTATCAATTTCTTACTTTGATTTTCTATCAAATTTTGATACGAACAATCACAAAAATTTATTCAATTTACAGTTTTAATGTCATATTTAATTAGCAGCACCTAAAGATATATGGGTCTCAGGAATGTTTAAGTCATTTTAAAGGAATAATAAGTTCGTTAAAACTGAATCAAGCTTATTTTCTTTGGAGGATTAATCGATTCTGTCAGTTTCGTTTCGGAACATCTCAAAAATTACTGTTTGATTAACGCTTTTACATTAACTCATGAATATTTATGTTTGGAGACGAATATGAAAATGTTCATATTCATTTCGACCGTTTACACAATTATATTATAATGAACTGTATAACTACGTACATGGCGCCAGTGCCCATTATTATAGATCGGAACACTGAAATAAAATTGATTTCACTCATTAAAATTTGCACTGCCAATTGAAACGGTGCCCAAATTGTATGTATTTGTTCACGGCATAATCAGAAAATTTTATAGGTCAGACTGATATTTTATGCCTTCATACCATTTTGACACGCTTATTACGATATCAATAATATAATCAGATTTATAGGTCAGAATTTCAGCAGGATTTTGAAAAGTCGACACATAATCGAGCATGCGAGCAAAGGAAGGAGTAAAGTTTTCGCGGTAAAAAGTTAAATTGCATGAACTTCGGGAGTTAGATATGCAGCGCGACAGGATTGTTAGCCTCGTGGAACAGGTTCAGCGCGGAGTTGTGTGAAAAATCGATAAATAATTTGGTTTATAAGTGTTTTGCGTAATAATTAGCGCCGTAACCTTTAGAATTTTTATGACATTTGCTAGTGTATGTTGGTGATGAGATAATGTTTTGATTTTCGTAAAACAATGGCAAATAATGTTGACACAGGCTGGCATTTGGTCGCGATCTCGCCCGATGTAAAGTGCTGTACCGTCCTAAGATTAAACATGCCTAGATTAAATACTTTTAAGTGAAGACATGCTTTTAAGAGAATATGTACATATATACTTTTAAGAGTACTAGGTAACATGTGTTCGGAAACACAGGCGCCGGTAAGGTATTCCACTCCTTGGCCGATTAGGTAAGAATTGTGGAATCAAATAGTTTCATTCTCCATATTGGGATATCTATTAGATAAAGGTGAACACAATCTCTAACTTCCTAGCGCTTGCCTGTATAGTATTTCGTGATCATAAAATACTTAGTATTTATAGGGACGCATCCATCGCAGTTGTATACTAAACTTATTGAACGGTAGCGCGAGTGCAAGTACTATCGATCCGGCCGAACCCATTGCAAAATGAAAGAGCAATGTTTTTCAAAACAAAATCTGATGCTCAATTTTTCTGAAGGGCCGCGGTTCACGTTTTTGAATTTTTTTTCTGGAACTGGAACGTTGCTGAAAAGCTTAAATTATTTAGTTCCGTTACCAGGTAGGAGCGGGCTACTGTAGGGTTAGTTGTTTCGTTATAGAGAAGTTCGTCAAAGGCAATTTTCTTGCTCTACTTTCGTAGCGAGAACGTTTTAAGACACCTTAGTCCTTAGAGCAGGATAAAGCTCAGGTACTTTTAATGTGCCTTTTACGCGTAGATTTTGTAAAAATGTTGGTCAGTTTTTTTTTATACCAAAGAGTTGTTAAAAGAATATGTTACATCATGCAACCCTTTATTAGACTAATAATTAATCAATGACTTGATTTGAGACATGCTTAATATTCTTCGATATTTTGAATTTCGAATATTGATTGTACATAACTTTATAAAAATTATCATTTAAAAAAATACAGTTAGGTATATAATTCTACCATGGTTTCACATGTCACACTATTCAAGCATCTTATTGGTATTAATGTCACATAGTACATACATATTGTCAAACCCATTTACTATTGGAGTGGGCAACACTGCGAATTCCTACGAGTATTACATTCATGTTATAATTGCTTGCATTCAGTGCGCTCTTCCTACCAGATAAGTGACTTAGCGTGATGATATAATAATCATAGTTAATGTTATAGGTACTATCCAAACACTATCACAGGCTATGATAAGCCAATAGTTGTGGCAACAGCGTCCATTATTTTATTACCGCTGAATAACGAATGAAAAGCTCCCTGGAAGCTGTAATATTTAAAGTACTTTGACCAATTTATGTACGCGCAAACAAAGTGTTAATAGAGTTTGTTCTTGTTTTTTTTATTACGAAAAACAACAAGTACATACTTCCGCTGTTGTGAATTAAACTTTCTAGAAGTTTCGGATTAGAAAAGTTTTAGTGGCAGACTTCTGAAAATATTTTTGTGAGCGCTTCGCATTAGTTTTTCTATAAAATGTAATAATGATCTATAATTGGTTTTTTATTAGCTTTGACTCGAAGGTTATTTTTAACCTCAATATATCCCTAGAGAGTAGTGTAACGAAATATTTTAAAATAAGAATAACGCTTATTGCACAGCATGAAGGAAAGAACGGGTAAAAACAAAAAAAAAACAAATATAGAATAAAGCAATTAGTCTTATCGCTAATCAGCGGTTTCTTCCTGACAGCTAGCTCTATAGGAGTTAGAGAAAGTAGAATAGACTCAGGGCGCCGAAAAAACAATACCTACCAATATGTAACATTACGCCTGTAATGCCCGGAGGGGTAGGCAGAGAAATGTAGTGCACTCTCACGTTTCTCCAGTTATGTTAAGTCCCATGGAATAGATGGTGAGCCTTTTAGCATACCCAACGCACAATTCCATACTCTTAGTAACTACTAAAAATTCTAAATTAGAAAAACTTAATAGTAATCCCAAACCGGGATTTGAACCCAGGACCTCCCGATCGGCATTGGCGCTTGCAACCACTCGATCAATCACTTTTTTCCCGACAAATCTCTAAGAATTAAAGTCAAAATATACATCTAAAGTCGTAGATGACGCGATATGAATTTATAATTTTGTTTTTATATTTGAAGAAAATTTTAAATTACGCCTGCCGGAGCGAGAAAATGACTGTTAGTATATTTATTTCTGTATTCCTTAATGCAGAACATATTGTGTGCAAATGGACTGAACACATAGCGAGGAACCTAGGCGGAGTTTATACTCCATCGAGCGGAGATAACAAGTGGGAGGAACAGAAATGCTTTTATTCCGTTACCTTTAGTTCATTATAGAGCACTCGGACTAACCTGGAACAATGGAATACGCCTTACACTTAAAGCAAACAGTACCTCGTTAATAATTGACATCGAAACGAGCGAAATTTTCCTTCTTTTTGTAGATGATTGTAGGATGTAGCTATTTTTAAAAAATTGCTGAAACAATTGACATATTATAAAACGTTTACAAATGACGTTTTTGAAAAGACTAAAAATGGAAATAAAAGTTTCAAAATTCGAATAGCTTAATGTGTAATATATAATAATGTTATTTTTTGCCGCGTTTTTAATTTTACAGATTATAACGTAGGTTAGTAATTAAACGAACGAGTTCTCAGCTCTACGTATAGCAGTTTAGTGGTAATAGCAGTATAATATATAATATATAGACATTACATACAGACTGACAAAGTCAGCAGCCGAAAGCTAACAAAGAAATTTATATTTTGGCTATAAAGATAATAGGAATAGTTAAAATTGTCTTAAAAAGTCAGTAGGTACTTTGTTGAATTGCTCAAATTCTATTCCATTACTTACGTGTTGAATATAAGCTTGGGCAAATCACTTCAGTACAAATAAGTTTAAGGGAAATCCCATTGGGCACATACGTACATATATCTTTGTGAGTTTCTTCTGTTGGAGCATTAAAACATATACATATAAATATATATGTACCCGGGTCGGACACTAATGGAATTTTTTAATTTAGGATTTCTAATAGTGATCCGAGTCTGGATTTGTGTCCGGTTTATGGCAATAAGCTCACCACCTATTACATAAAACGTAAACGTAACTGGTGAAACATGGGAGTGTACTACACTCCTATGTCTACCCCTTTGGGGATTACAGGTGTGGTGTAACGTTACGTTTTTATAAATATATACTTATATATTTTTCAACTCACTTTTTATAGGCCTCGGTTTACATCTGATTCGAAATCAGATAGTCGTGTGTTGCTGTTGGCCCAAGGTCTTATTTCCATTTCATAGATTCGTATTAACATAAAGTGCAGAGGTATAAAACGCAAGTAGACATTGAAAACAGACATCTCAATGTCACGCGAATAGGCAATGACAGCGTAGATTTGTCGGAGAATGCAATTACATTTAACGTCGTGTCAACGACATTCAAGGTTCTGTTCCAAAAGATGTACCTACTGCATGACTCCTTGGCCATGTTTATATGTTAAGCAGACAGAATAATAATTGGAGTCAAATTAAAATACTTTATATTATGACATGTACAGTTGCAAATGATGGAAGTGAGTGGATGATTAGAACTACATTCTGAATGCCATAGTTTTCAACATTACCTACTTAGTTTTTAAAATTCCCAATTAATTTAGAATTTCCGAAAATTAACGATTTCCAAAAAAGGAAAGTTATTGTTTCTAAATACAGTTGAGTAGGAAAAAGTACTTTGAGAAACTGTATTGTACAAAAAGGTAATAATAGAGGAACCTGTCGGTATATCGTATATTATTCATACACATGTCCATTTGTAATAGATTAATTACTTTTTTATACTATAATAACAGTTATCAGTACTATTTAACAATTCATAAAAACTAGTTAGTTTAAAAGAGTTTATAGAGTTAAAAAAATAATTGTTAAATAATTTTTAGTTAGTTAACTATCTAAGTTAAATAAGAATTCTTAGTTAATTAACTAACTGAAAATTATGTAATTTATTTAGTTAACTAAGAATTGTTAAGCAATTTTTTTATTAACCCTCATATTACAAAAATCACATGTTAAAGAGTTACCGTATGCACTACATATATAAAAACACGATACTAGATTAAGTTCAAGAAACCGAGTCGACATATCACGTAATTTTATCGGATGCTCTAAATCCCTGGCCTTTGAGAGTGCTCAGACATGTTTTACGAGCCTCTTTTATATTACATGTCTTCTATTTAATTGAATTAAAGTTGACATATTGTATTCAATTTAATGTCCTAATATCTCGCAAACTGAATTGTACTGAATAAACAAACGTGTTGTTCAAACGAAATCTAATAAATATACAATAGTTGTTGTATGTCCGGTACAATTGGTAAAACCAACAAACTAAGCAGTGAAGGTACTCGTTGTTCGAAATTATGATTTTGAACTTTCTGTTAGTTATTCTATTTGTCACCTCTATTGGATATAAATAATTTATTCCTGAGTTCAGTTTTAGGAGTTTCTATTTACTACTCGTAAAATGTGTTGTAAATCATATAGGTTATGTTTGTAATTATATAAATTTTAGAATCCTAAAGAATAACGTAGGTATTAATAATTGACATTGCAACTCCAGCGCTGTGTACTTTTTTTAATATATTTTCGTAGGTTGGTAAGTTATCACTACTATAGATATATATAATTATATATACATATGTTTATTGCTATGGACGTAAAAATGTAAATGAACCACGTGTACAAGCGATTCATGTCTCACTATGAAACAGTCACAAACGCCTTAATAACAAGTCCCTTATGACAAAATATTAGATTAAAACGGGGTACGTAGTTACGGCGATTACACTTTTGGGGCTATTATGAAGAAAACATAAATTGACTCCTAAGTCTTCTCTAAGGAGTAGACAGAAGAGTATAGTACACTACCACGTTTCAACAGTTACGTTTACATGCCACTTATTTCCATACACTGACCACAAATCCAGGCTCTGAGACACTACTAGAAATTTGTTCCCGAAAATCTAAGTTACAAAAATCCATTAGTACTGGGCACGAAAATCGAATCCAGGACCTCTCGATAAGCAGTTGCGCTTGCAACCACTCAACCAACGAGACAGTCGGTTAAAGACTAAAAAGATTACTACTAACGACTTATGAAGCAAATATTTAAATAATTAATTTACATCATTCGTATATGCGTACCAAGAAATTGAAGCATATGAAGAACAGATTATTCCCTTGCTTATTATTATTATATCACCGTATAATTTAAACTCGTGTGTAATACATTGCTGGGACTAAATTTGCATATTAATTTGTCCCAGTTCCACACCTGCGAGCGCGGAGAGATTATAGAAGGACTCGGCGATGTTAAAGTCGTGTATTTTACTTATAAGTACATGAAGTGTATTCAGCCCCTGTGCTTGGCTTTTGTGGACTATGAGAAGGCCTTTGACTCCGTCGAAACCTGGGCTGTTCTGGAATCATTACAGCGATGCCAAGTGGACTATCGCTATGTCGAGGTGTTGAGGTGTCTGTATGATGTCGCCACTATGTGTGTCCGAGTACAGGACCAGCAGTCTAAACCCATCCAATTGCGCCGAGGAGTGAGACAGGGCGATATTATATCGCCGAAACTGTTCACATGCGCATTGGAGGATATGTTTA
>DWME01007110.1:0-12926 GCA_018244795.1 Parelbella ahira ahira
CAGAGGAGTGTAGTACCCTCCCACGTTTCACCGGCTATGTTTTAAGTCCCGTGGAATAGATGGTGAGCCTATTGCCATATACCGGGAACAATTCCAGACTCTGAATCACTACAAAAAATTCTAAGTTAGGAAAATCTGATAGCACCTTCTCCGGGATTTGAACTCGGGACCTCCCGATCGGCAGTCGTACTTGCAACCACTCGACCAACGAGGCAGTCCTTTTTTAATTATGCACAACTTATGACGGGTTATAAACAAAAAAAAAAAAAAAAAAAAAATTAAACCAATTAGTATCTCTCAATCGGTTTCACTATTGCATTGGTTTTGAATCGAGGTAGCTTTCCAATTGTCAGAACTAAAAGATTTGCTTCCTCTTTTCTTATTCTGACTGCTAAGAAGTGGAATACGTTTTCCTCATCCGTGTTTGCGGGCTCGCATAATCTAACCGGGATCTCAGAGTGAGATTCGGTAGCCTCTTCGTAGATGGGCGTGGTGGGCGCAATGTAGCTAAGAGTCTCTAACTGTGCTTGGGGTGGCGCGGTGGGGCGCAGCGGTTCCAGCACGTGTGCGGGTCGGGCGCGGCGGCGCTGGCGGCGCTGCGCCACTGCGCCGCGCTCGTGGCGCAGGCGCGCGACCGCGACGCCGCCGCACTCGCGCGAGAGGTACTGCACCCGCTCCAACCGTGCGCCGCACGTTTACAGACATCACGAGGATGCAAATATAATGTCAACATCCATATTTTGTCGTTACATGTGTATAACTTTCGAGCAATATGATACAAGAATTTAAATAAGAGCAGATGTTCCGCTGTAACGGGGTAGGGTGTGCGTGCAGGTGGAGCGCAACCGCGTGCTGGAGGAGGCGCTGGCGGCGCTGGCCCGCGCGCACCACGCGCTCGAGCGCTCCGTCGCCGACGAGCTCGCCCGGGTGCGCCCCCCCTCCCCCCCTCGCTCGCCGAACAGTAGCTTAGCGATCGTAGCGTAGCGATAACACACCTCTATACTGCCCAGCTGACAGTAAACAGCGAAAACAAACATTAATTATCAACTGACATTTCAATGTTTCTTTCGATCAGGCAGAACCATTGTCGTCGTTGTGTTAGAAATTGGACCATTTTTCGTATTGACATTAGCTGCAAATATTTTTTCAGTTTTTACGTCCTACTACTGAACACTGTTCATGACAGATTGGACTATTAATATTGATAGTGAAGTTACTGGCTATTTCAATGCATACAAAAGTTGAACCCCAAGACGACAGTCCGACCGTTCCAACCGAGTTAATTTATTACAGAACAAGAGGAACAAAAAGCCAGCACAGTCTGTGAACGAATCGAAAGAGAACTTTTTCGATGTCTACGAGGGTGCGTATAAAATATATTTACGAAGTGACTCTTACTATGAAATATCATCCTTGAAAACTTCTTGACAGAATTACAAAATATAATTTAAACATATTGATTCTGTTTCGCATGGTGACCATTGTTATTTATAAATTGTTTCTGTATATTTTGATGAAACAGACAAAAATATATTTATTACTTGCTATGCCCGCGATTTCGTTTGCGTGGGATTTAATAAAAAAAGTTATTGTTCAGTTACTGCGCAGTGGTGGCATGCGCGTGGGCTGCGTGTTGTACTGGACAGCAACGTTACCTTATTTTATAATCGTAAAATCCTAAAATGTAAGTAGGCTAAGTGACTCCTTATTACATCAGCTATCTGCCAGTGAAAGTCCCGTCAAAATTATTCCAGCCGTTGCAGAGATTAGCCGGAACAAACAGACAGACAGACAAAAATTGTAAAAAATGATATTTCGGTGTATGTACCGTGTATACAGGACATATGCATTTAGTTAAAAGCGGTTATTTTCATATCACAAACAGACACTCCAATTTTATTTATTAATATAGATGAATTCACTCTAGAATATTCAATATGTATGTTATACCGTACATAATTTATGTAAAATTACTTGATATAAGATGATATTTCCGTGTGTACGTCTAGATTCTGATGACGACGACACGTTGGTGACGGCGGGGCTGTCCAGTCCGCTGGGGGCGCTGAGTCCGTGGGGCAGCAGCCCCGATCTCATGCGACAGACACCCATCGGCAGCTCGGACGTTAATGGTGGAGATACAATATTATTATATCAAACTTCCATTACATATAATAAAACCCAATGTAACAATGTCTTATAAAGACGTACTAGACGACTTGGATACTGAAGGTCATGTATTGATGACGGAAACTACTCGTTCGCCATATAATATCAAAGTACTGAACCTATTCTGAATAAACTTTCACCATTTCTTATTTTCAATATTCACTGGAGCAGATTTAGTGAAATTTTGTACAATAAATGCTCTGTTATGTAAGTAACTATCATTTTATGTAGCATCATTGAAATAAACATAATGACAGATATACTGAACGCCGTAGCAGGCGACAAAACTCCGACGAACGAGGATGACCAGCTGGGGCGGCGGCCGGCGGGCTCGCAGTCGCCGCGCTCGCAGTCGCCGGGCTCGCCGTGGGCGGGCGGCAGCCGCGCCAGCTCCCGCGGCACGCTGGTGTCGCAGGACGGACACGTGTACAGGAACGCCAGGCCCTACCGGAGACCCGTCAAGCCCAGGTCAGTCTGTTACAACCTTTGACCATAGTATTCTAGGAGGAACTTTTAAAAAAAATCAACTAATTTTAATTTTACTAAGTAAATTAAACTAAAGTAAATGTATATCCTAAATAATTATAATGCGTATTTATACAAATAACGCATTTTTGTATAACTTATTAAAAGATAAAGGATCTGTAACTGAATCTATTAATTTGAACACCTGCTGTCTCGTATATACTTGTACATGACTACTGAGCTTAAAAGAAGTAAAGTGAACTAATTAGTGAAAAATTCTTTTTAAAAAAAATGAAATACGATTTATTACGCTACAGTAATAATATAATAATACAAAATTTGGTGCAAATTCATACTTAAATAGACCTTGATTCCTGCCTATTACAAATTGTCATCTTACATTTGTCTTTTCAAATGTATGATTACATCTATTTTCTGGTATATATGTATAATGAATAGTGTGCATGAATATTTTCCAAATAAAGACATTTTTTAAGCTAACGTTGGGTATATAAAAAACCATAGCGAGTGTCGCAGAGAAATTATAAGTCGTGTGGCGCCCTCTATTAAAACCTTTTGATTTCATTATAATATTTACATCGTACGGTAATCACGTTGCAGTATTTGTTTCCTTTTTTGTTTTGTTAAATATGTGTTTAGTTTTAAGGTCTACGATTATCGTCAGATTATGTTTTGTAAGATTATTATTAGAAACGAAGTGTTCCGTAGTATTGGTGCCGCAGTACATTATAATGAACCCGTGACCTCTAATGTGTTTGACCTGGACGCGATGGGTGGTTGTTCCTCTTCGAGATGTACGTTGCGCGGTCGGATCTGGTTGTTAATGTCACATAAATAGTTATATATTGTCGACAGTTATTTTTTTAACGTAGGTACGGGGATCTTCACGAAACTGCACTGATCTAAGCAAATGCAGATTTCAAACTCCTCGCAAGTGCCAGGAGAAATCCGTACCATATTTTGGAGTGTCTATGAGTTTTACTATTAAATGTTTCTTGCCATCCCGAAAAAACGCTCGTGAATTAAGCCGGTACATATATAATTATGTCTCTGAATTGTAGTTGTAAAATGGAACCCAAATTTCTCTAATGAAAATAGTACAGATTTTCTAATTTCCCATAAGACACCTTTCGACTTTATATGTTTTTAACCATAGACACTTTTGTTTTCTTTATGCGTTAATTTTTCTCCATTTCCATTTTGTTTCAGTTCTCAGTGGTCCCTTTAGAAATACAAGTGAACGAATCCTCGGAAATATATCATTATTGCATGAGTTTTTTTTTTAATATGGACAAAATGCATGTATATATGCATTTGTCATATAAGTTTAAGATATTGACGTCGATTTTAAATTGAAGCATTTATTTTATTTATAATTAATTTTGACATATTTCAATGAGCACATAAAGATAGTTAGTTACCTGTACTATTCATGTAGACTAAATCCTCTACCATGTTATGGGCTGTTGACAATATAACATTTTTGATTGTGTTATATAATTATTTATAATATGAATCATTATGCCTATACCAAATAAATGATTTTTTATTATATAATAATATAACTTTAAATTGCCTATGTTATAATTACGCGTACAAAAATGACGTAATTACTGCGCAGAAAAGTTGTGTTCCAGAAAGGAATTAGTGGCTTTATGAGCTAGGTGTATGCATTAGGTTAATTTAGAAAGTAAATATTAAATTATCTCAAACAGCCAAAGGAAGACCACGGCTCGCCTATCTTGACCAGATAAGTGAGATATTGGCTGAGGGGGAGTCAGAATTCTCCGAAATCGGCGTGCGTTTAGGAAAAGAGGTGTAAGAATAATAAAATATCTGGAATTCATTCTTATTCTTGATTAGGAAGTAGCTTATTATAAGTACCTAATGGATAAAGTTAGTGAATTTTGTGATCATAATGACATCCAAA
Organism: Parelbella ahira ahira; assembly: GCA_018244795.1. NCBI lineage: Eukaryota > Metazoa > Arthropoda > Insecta > Lepidoptera > Hesperiidae > Parelbella > Parelbella ahira. Next base: position 4,586 of record DWME01007110.1, read on the forward strand.
AAGTTGACCAGTTGGAGGCGGAAGTACCTGGTTGGGATCAGATCTTATCTCTATTGTGATATTGATTAGAACTATTTTTGTAAAGTTTGTTTTTGATCGTGTTTTATTTTATTCAATAAAATTATGATTTTTTATTTTTGTAATTTTTTTATTTACCTTCATTTGTCCAATTTCCGCCTGAAAATTATTTAGACGGTTACATAGTCGTAGTTACTCGTGTCATACAAATGTACTCACTCCTTATTCCGGCTTAAATCACAATATACGAGTCGTTTGTCAGAAATATCGTACTTACTTTACATACAAATTACGACGCGTTACTTCGTTAGATCTCGATTCCGTTATTTAAAAAAATAACGTAACATCACCGCTATAATCCCCGAAGGGGTAGGCAGATGAGTGTAATATACTCCCATAATTCACCAGTTACGTATACCTACGTCCCATGGAATAGTAAAGTATCAAATATTATCATACATTTGGTTCATTTACCGTTATAAAGAGAAATTTAGAATTGTACTGAAGACTTAAATAATATTCATTGTTCTTAGCGTAATAAACAAAGTACAAATCATAAATATTAATAAATGAATATTTGATGAGCAAATAAGTTCTTATTTACCATTCCATTACCGCCAACTGGTAATTTAATGAATACTTATTTTCATTATTAAAATTGTACTCCTAATGTATCACCTATAGTTACTATCCACGCGGAGTCTCACTGTGAAAGTAGTTGGATAATAGCGTGGAAAAGTAAATGTAGGACGCGCTATATTCTCAGCGACGCCCACAACTCTCACGGCGGATGATGAGTGCGCTATCTCGCGTCTTAGAGCCCAGTTGTACGATATTTAGGCCGAGACTCGAGGCTTCTTATTTTTGCAAAAGAAAAGAGGAATACAGCCGGTGATATACAAAACTATTGAAATGTTAAAATAAATTAGAAGTATCTCAAAAGTTCTGTTAAGAAATAGTCGGTTCCCAAAAATAAAGACTAAAATGTTGAGCCCGACAATTAATGAGAAATATAAGTAAATGAATTGCAAAGCAATATCGTTAGTTAACACGGTCGAGTTCGGTTTAATGAATATGGGCACTTACTAGAGAAAGAAGCGTCTATTGTTCTGACGTGGTGGAAAATTATCATTGTAAAGTTAAGTAACACCAGGCGCGGTCAGCATTTAGACGAGTGGAAAATTTTTCACAGACGCACTCGCGTTGCGCAGAGCACGTTACGATTTGATGACCACGAACTCGTGTCCTCGCCAGCGAAACAGCACTTTAGAGTCAGAGGCCCTTCCTCGTTCTATCCCACATTTGCAGAGGGAGCCGTGCTTCGGCCATTTTTATTGTTTATTTAACTGCAGTATTTACAGGTAGGCATACAAAGTACGAAATGATAGGGTGAGTGGAGGAGGCCGATTGCTGTCAGTAGAACCGTAAACTGATTGATGGCAATGATGATGATAAAATGGTAATACTAATGACAATACCATACATTCGCTGTCATTTTACAATTACAATAACAGATGCAAGTAAATATATAGACACTTGACAAAACATTACATTGCAATAAATTAAAAGAAAATATCACTCCAAAATCATTTAACATATGCGTTTTTCGAACCCAACAAGTGTACCCATAAATTAGATGTGTCAATTCGATTTAGTTTTCGATTATTGTAAACGTCTCGAAAACGTTGTATGATTTCTGTGAATTAGATTTATTTAAAAATATTAATATATAGGTATCTGTTTTATGCTAAGAATTTTATAAACCTGAACATGATTTTACCCCTAGGTAGTACTGGAAAATTTATGTCATTCAGCACAACGTAGGTACTCGTAGCTATAATTTTATCATCCCGTGATGTGAAATAGCTCAAGGTTACACTCTGTTCCCGGCCATTATATTGTATCGGAAGGTTATCTCCACATCTCGTACAGCCTGTGCATACATATGTACATATGTGCCTACCCTGTACCTATATACACACCTATGTACCGCGCACTAACAACATTACCCTGTTGAAGGAAGTTATGTTGGAACATTACATTACCTTAAGAATACATACGGAATGCTAAATATGTTTTGCAGATAGTAAACATTTTTAAAAGTTATAGCATAATTTATATATCATTCATTTACACATTATGCTGTTCGCTTAGCTACTTTTTTAGCATTCTTCCCTCTTAGTGTCGTGTTTAGCATAATAAAGTCTTCAGCGCACAACATTATGAGAAAAATTGTTGCGAGTGGCGAACGTTGACTTGGTTTGCTGCTATAGGAACAGCTTGGCGAGGGCCACGGAGTCCTTTCACGGAGACCTGCTTCATCTATTTCTAAGAAAACAGCTGCGTGGTTGTTTTAAAGTTTGAGAGGTACTTAGATAAATACACTTTGTAATGTCACTGTACGTTTCAACGTTGTACTTTACTGCGTAATAACATAATAAAACAGACTGCGTAATTACAAAACAAATGTATCTCAGATAAATTTATGGATCAGACTATTTAAACACTTGGATTTCTTATATGTCACCAGCGTTATTCTAGTGGCTACTAAATCTGCTTACTGACCAAAATACCCTTTATTTTAAATTTAAGAACAACTATCTGATACTTCCGTCTTCAATAGAAAATGTACTCAGCGACGTCCAAGTGCTGTACCCTTATTTTTCTTCTAAATATCCTTCAATGATTCGAGCTCCAAGGTGAACCCAAGCCTCACAGCCCCCACCCCACTCACTTTCCGCATTTGTTGGCACAGCAATAACTTTCCGGTACATTCAAGGTCAGCCGCTGAAGAGATGAATTCTCTCTCACTTCTCCGCTTGTTGAATTTTTCCAAACTTAAAAATATTTAATATTTACACGGTTATTGGCTCCTTAAATCAGTATCAGGTAACACTACGATGTTAGCGAATATTAGATAGAAGATATGATTGCCTTTATAATAATTATAACGTAATAGACTGCCTGTAATCCCCGAAGGGGTAGGCAGAAGACTATAGTATACCTACTCTCACCTTTCGTTAGTTATGTTTAAGTACGTCCCATGATCTAATGGTGAGCCTATTCCTTTACACTGGGCACGGATCCAGACTCCGAGTCACTAATAGAAATTCTAAATTAGAAAAATCTAATAGCATGTACCCGACCCGGGATTTGAACCCAGGGCCTCCCGATCGGCAGTGGCGTTTGCAACCACTCGACGAATGAAGCAGTCTAATAAGTAAATAATAAAACATATTTTGTTTTATTTAATAATTGTACATACAAGTACTGTTTAAGTCTGTTTTTTTTCTTTTTCCGTGCGCTGACTCCAACCAATCAATACATCGCCCATCTCGGCGCTCGGGTACTCAAACGACACCCTCGTAACTGATAAACAGCGAATTATATACATCTCCCATTTATTAGCTAGGTATCCACATAGTTTGCTTTAAATATTTCAAAATATACTAATCGTTTATTTCTAATTTATTATCGTCCGTCAGTTATGTCACATTCGATACCAATGTAAAAAATGACACAGTAAAATGACCTTATTTAATAATGATAAAGTGCATTATTTTATGTAGTGCTCTGCCTCATTCCATCTTATGCATCGGAAATATGATAGACTAGGATAACAAATATATTTTCTATTGAACACTTGACAATACTAATTAAAGTTTATTGTACTATGCTGTGGTGTGTATTGATACAAATGTAATAGTGGAGATATATATTATTTTAACATTGTTATGTGCCATTATCATAATCGCATATATTCGATGTTCTCGGTTGTTTGTTCAAAGCATCCGTCCTAACAATGATAGGTATCTCTCGGATAAACAAGTTTTATTTGTACGCCATTATAAATACATGCTCCAATGTCATAATATAGACACCAAATCCATAATAAAAATCAAATTTTGTTCCGTGTAGTACACGCTCTATAAATAGCTGTATCGCCGTAGGAAGGGGTCGTGCGAGGAAAATGTAAGTATTATATAACAGAGTCGTGATACATTATAGCCACGTTGAAAGGGTGGCTTGAGATTTATGGATTTTACCTTTTGCGAATACACATACCATACACCTTTTATTTATAAAATTGTTCATACGAGTATTACTTACTGACAAAATTACGTTAACAAAGCAAAGCGAGGTTGTGTCGTACAGAAAAGAAAAGAAGAAGAGTGAGTAAGAGAGAATCGATCTTATCGTGATAAGTATAGTCATGTATGTGGAGGAATTAAGGCCTGGTATCGATTGGTTCGTAAACATCATGGTTAAGTTTATATCACCTAAGAAATATTGATTACTAGATTCTTACAGGAAAAGGAATTGCAAAATAAAAGCACTAACAAATATTCCAATAATTGCGTGGGCCCGTGTTGGGCGCCAACATGGCTTTGGGAACGGGGTGGCAAGAGGAGGTGGGGGCGTTGGCCAGTCTCGCAGTCTGTGCCGCCAGTTGCGCCGCAGCGCTCGACGCGAGAGCACATCTGCGTTGTGTTCGCGAACACCGATATTTTATTCACACATGACACTGGAAAATCTGATAGTGAGTGGCAAATTCGGTTACATAATTCGTCTGTTGTTAGCTTGTTGTATTTAATAATCATTGAGCTAAAGTCTATATGAAGCTGGATTAGCTCGAGTGACGCACAATAAAATTATATGTACTCAATCTCGCTGACGTTGCAATGTTGCATCTCTTCCAGATCAATTTAAAGTCTTTCGCCAATGAATTGATTTAATCTTATTTTAATTGCATAGAATATACTTTAAGTTAATAAATATTGACGTTTTTTGACGAAATGCAAATTTTTGTGCGAATTTCGAGCATGATTGATGTATGAAGCTACTCTCAGCTAAGTTACGTATAGTTGTGTAGGCATCGCACCGGCCGGCTCGTCAGACTAATTACTTCCAATACAATGACTAGGTACTAGACCGTGGTAGAGATAGGTATCTTTGTATATCGCTTTCATCGCTCTTTCACAGGTAATGAGGTACCATTTGGATAAGAATTAATCACAAAAAGTGCTACATAGATTTCAGGTTGATTCTGTATTTGGGTCCACAGTAATATTTAACTGACCTGGTATATTCTTACACATCCCTATATCCTTAGTACTTTATTGACTAAAATAGCTTAGTCGTTTGTGTTTTTAGCTGTAGTATAAATAAGATTCAATTAGAGTAAAACAAGGTGTAGATTCGCGCTATATTAACACCCTTTCTCCATCCCTTTATCAATGTACAAGAACATATTAGGCACTATGTTTCAGCTAGTACATTTCTGTACATTTTTTTACAGAGTTATTTCGCATAGACTTATAGTTATAATTTTTTTAGTTGATATATTTTTTGTTTCTGTAATCTATGACACAGGACACGAGGCGAAGCAACTTTATCCGTTTTTTTAGATATTAAGCAAAGCAAAGACTTCGTTGACCGAGGTGTGTCTTTAATTTGTACTTACTACCGACCGAGAACGCTACATCATACAACGTGTATGTCATTTGTGAATTCTATAAAAAACTCAGTTACGGTTTTTTAAATAGCCGAAAAAGTTAGCGCGTTGATACGTATATAGGCTACTTAAGATTGTAAAAAGTAATTAAAACATTCATTTATGACCGGTACATCACAATAGGTTCACTCCCTATTCCATGCTGGGACACTCCTCTACCTATTTTGTCGGAGAATACAGCCGTAATGTTTGACTTTTTCTAAGACCATACATAAACAAGAATAAAGAAAGACATATAAGTATTTCAGTAATCATACACAGTGTTTGCTTTCCTCCTAAGATATCCTCATAACAACTTTTAATCCAACACCTTTTAGAAACATAGAAACAGAGAACATTTCACGCAATGCTTCAATTTGTGCCTCGTGTTCCTGGTGCTGTTCAATTACCTGTGCCACTGAACTCGTTATACGAGATTTCTTTTCATTACATCATTCCCGCGGTTATATCTAATTTACTTGCAGATGTTAAGTTTATACATATTTTTTATTTACGTACATATTCATTTTATTTTGTTAATTGGCGGAAAATGACCTTTTTTATTCATTGCACATAATTTCAGAACTTTCATTTTTACTTCAAAACAAAGTGTTAAGTAAATATTAAAAAAAATAATTAGCATCATGTTCAATTTAAGTCCATTTTTATAACTTTCTACATTTTCACACATTCGTGACATATTGATATTAAAAAGTTAGCTGCATCCTAGTTACATACCTACATAAAACTTACTATATTATATTATCCGTAACACTACACCAACATTTCTGCATCTGTTTAGGTGATGCCTTAATAAAACGGTAAATTGAAAGAATTAAACACATAATATATTTGCTGTAACATTAAACAACATTTGTACATCTCTTTAACTAATATTTTATTAAAGCAGTAAATTAAAAACCACGAGAAGAAAAGAGACGTTAAAAAACGACACATTACTTTCCCTGGATATTTCTATAGCCGTCGGAGAAGATTACACCCTACCATCTAATTACGTCGCCATATTTGCTTAAGTCACTTTCATTTCAGTTAATTTATTTACTTCGCTGTTAGTTGAATTTAATTAACTCTGAGGCAGTGTTGTATCAGTGGACAGTATTATAGTATATAATATGGATAAATTAGATGATATAATGTATGATAGATTACATAATATAATATGGATAGCATTAGACGCAGAATGAAGGGATTAAAACAAAGTGTTCAAAAAGACATGGTCTTTTGTTGACGTCTTATTGGCGGAAATTTAAATGATTGTTCTACAGTTTTCACCGCCTATGTAACTCTCGTAGAAGTTGATCTGAAAAACACCTATGTACTTATACTGTGAGTTCAGGATTCAAACTGTCTCCATGTCAAATGTCAACGAAATTGGTTTAGTGATTTTGTTATTTGGTGTCAGACGATCGAGATTGCTTTCACATTCGCAACCCTGAGATTAGCGAACTAATAAGATTATTTATTTATTTATACCAACCGGATTATAGAAACAGATTCCATTAATGAAATAATAATGAATAAATTAAAAAAATTGGAATAGGTACATGAACGGTTATTGTAAAAATACAGCCTTGAAAAAATACCTATATGATTAAAGTTTTATTTCAACCCATGTATGTGGACCTAGTGCTCATAAGACTAAAAGTCTTGACAATAAAGTCAATACAAAACGCATGACATCGTCGAGCGACAGGCTATTGTGTAATACAAAAGCTTCTACTTTCTGTCATAATTATTTTCGAAATGTTTTTGCAAAACTATATAACTACAGATATTGATATTGTTGCAAACTTTACATAATTTCAGCACGAACAAAGTGTAATCTTCGATTTCAAAGCAAAATGAGAGGATTTCTCAAATGGATTCGTAATATTAATTTTGTCAAAGCAAATAACTTTGAAATCGAATTATTTCTGTTCCATTTCTGCAAAGCTCTAAATAATTACGGTCTTTTGTTCGAATCTTAGACACTGACAAAGGTAGCCAATAATCCGAAAGGTACTTTGGGCGGCCATTGTTACTTTTATTTAGTTATGTATATCGATCGTGTGCGTATATTTAAGAGCACCATTATATAATTTAATCGAGCTAGCTTGTAGTTTATGAACATTAATGATTTTGGGAAATATAGGTAATACATTGATATCGTTCATGTTTTTTGTTAAATATTAAAGGCCCACATTAATATGAGGTTTATTCATCCTGTGTTCGTATCATTCAAATTTATAACAAGTCTCAGTGTGAAGTTTGAAGAACTCTTATCTAAAACTAAATTTCGTAATGAAATTAAAAACATAACCTGTCATATTGACTAATTTTAATATTAGTCACTAAGATTGCTAGAAACCAGAAAACTAACATAGATTCTGAAGAATTGACAAAAATAAGAATAGTCTCTAGGCATTGGATATTTTAACGATTTTTACTGCCATTTGTCACTTGAATTAAATTAAACGAATGAATAAGAATATTTACGATCAAATATTGAAAGCAGAAATTAATAACTGAACAGTTCAAATATTCAAAGTCGATAGCCGCAATTTATAGCTATTGTCAAATGGAACCAGTCATATGCAAAAGATGAGAGTCACTTTTAGTTTTAGAGTCAGTTAGGACCGTCCAATTTATATCACATTGTATTGTAAAGTAAAACACTGTGCCAAACCGGTAAAGGGTAAACCGGTAAACGGTCTAATAATAGTAAAAGATAGCAATATTCGTTTGCAAACATAGTATCTAGTGGTACCAATGCGATCGCTACCTCCGCCCCGTTTTTATAAAATTCATAATATCTCATTGTAATTTAGC
>DWME01007111.1:0-12924 GCA_018244795.1 Parelbella ahira ahira
ACTATCTATGTATATATGCACAGTGGGCTATGGAGTTTGGCACGTGTGATCATTCTAAAATATGTACACATGTTATTATTGTTTGAAAGTAATTTTGTGAATCGTGTTATTTTTGTATCGAGGTGTTAAGTTGTGTCGCGCCGCGGAGTCCCGGCCGCGCGCTCGCACGGTCACGATATCTCGCGCAAGCGGCCGCCGACTCGGAATTCATGTTACAGTAGTTCGCCATCGGTTATTCTATGACATTATAAGATAGAAATAAAGAATAATACTTATAAAATTGTTTTTCACATACTTATATGATAAGTAATAAAATATCGTTTAGCGGTAGATGATCGTTCGTGGAACCGCGTGGGCGATGCGAGCCGCCCGCCGCGCTCCGTGCTCGGCGGCCAACGAAAAGCATTTGTTATAATATTACATTTAAGAAGCCATTATTATTATAATTTAAGTGAATTAGATTAAGTTGAATTTTTCGAGTGAATAAAGTTTAGTTGACGATTCGATCGCGTGCATGGTGTGTGTGTGAGAGGTCGACGTGGAGTGCCTGAGTCTTAGCGTACTGCCGCTTACTGTTAGGTAGGTAGTTGAAATTTCGATGCCGATTTTCAATCGTAAAGTAGTAAAACGAAGCATTGACAGTCGCGGCCGCGGGCGAGCGCGCCCGGCGGCTCGCGGCCGGCACGTAGGCTGCTCACGGTAAATGTGTAAGATTTATTTCTTAATTAAACGATAATAACAAATGTAGGGATGCGTAATTAGAGAATTTTTAAAATTATACAGTTACGTTATAGAGGCGCCGCCGCGGGCCCCGGCCCGCTCCGCCGCGCTACCTACACTATAACAATATAGCGTATAAATCTAAATTATATGAAATGTTTATAGATCTAAATGATGTTCGTTTGTTTAGAGTGACTCTGTGCTTGTTGAGTGGCGTGTCGCGTGAGGCGCCGCCCGGTGACGTCACGAGACGCCCGGCGTCCGTGAGCTATCCGTTTGATGTACACCGTAGAGTAAATTTGTTTTGCGTTCGACAGTTCTTTACACCGATTCATTTTATAGTATTACTCTGTTGGCTAGGAGCGCTGTAAAAATGTAAGTGTTAATAAAAAAAACATTTTCAAAATATTAACATGATGTTTTATTCATTAGATAGTTACCCCCGGCCCGTACCTTTAACGTTTATTTATGAACTACATGAACATTAACACCATAATCTGATAATTTTTAATAAACGAAGACTGATTTTTATACACACTTCATAGGTGTACAAATAAATAAGTTATCATCTAGAACTAGACAGCAGTTTTAATTGTTCCAATCTCAAATTCCCTTTAAAAATGTTAATATGAGTGCTGTGAAAAAACAGAACGTATCATTGCGCCTGTATCTCCACAAAAGAGTAGGCAGACCAGTGTAGTGCACTCCCACGTCTCACGAAATATATTTGGTCCCACCACGGAAAAAAAGAGCGAGCCTGTTACCATACACTGGGAAAAAATCCAGGCTCCGAGCTACTATGTACCAGGACCGTTAAGTTAAGAAAATTCAATAGTAGCCGATCCGGGGTATGAACCGCCCTGGGTTCAGCAGCAGGCAATAAAACTAATAGCCCGTTCAAATTATAATAATTAATTAATAAGTAGCTTAGTACGAACAGCCGTGATGAAAAAAATCTAGGATGGTACTATAATATCATACATCTTTATTCTCGCTAGGAGTTATTACATGGGAAATAATTATCCAAGCACCTCTGAAGCCTATTTTATCTCCACTTCAAAAATTTTAAAGTAGGCCCACTCACTAACGAGGGTTCTTGAGGCGACCTCATCACGTCATATTATGTGCGCTGTGTATATTCTACACTAGCGACATCTTGATTTACGTCGACAAACATTTATCTTGTAAGCGCCTGAACAAAATCGATATTTGAAACACAGTCGCTTCAGAAACTTACTACGCTTTATAAGACTAATTAAGTGGTTTATTATTATTAGAAAAATATAATTTGATAGATCTTAGTTATACCAAGTATATTTTGATATATTTATTAACAATTTGATAGCATTACCTAGTAACCTTGTAAAAATAAGTATTCATACACTGAAAAGTGCTGGTATGTGTAAGGCTCATTTAGTTAAGCATTTCATTTCAAAGCCTTACTTCCTCTCCTACAGAAGCTCTATTAACTGGCATTTATCATAAATTATTAAAATTATGTACAAACTAGTTTCAGTATCGATTAGTGTATCTGCAGTAATAAAATGGCAGCAACTCTCTTCGTAGGTCGCGTATGGTACTTATATTAAAACCTAAAAAAGATATCTTCACATTTCTATAGGTATAGGTACCTAAAAGTAACTTTAAAACCAAATTTTCAGATGCATTTGCATATTACAACAGCTATATATTTAGATATTTGCATAATATAAAAGCTACATATATTGTAGACCCCACTTAATATACAATAAGAGAAAATGTCAATCAATTTTACCCATTCGTTTGTCTACGCTCCATTGTTACGATCAAAATTAAAATATATAACCTAGCTAAAACAAGACTGTTTATTTATAATTCTGATTTACGCATTACTTGACAGCGATAAAGTAATTTTACCTTGAGAAATAACACCTAATATAAAGTATTAATAATATTATTACACGCGCTTTTGCATTATTATCAATAAGTCTCGTCGGGCATTAAAATATGAAAATTGGAACGAAACAAATAAAATCTCAATTTAAATAAAACCATTTAGATTGACCTCTTGAATTTTAAAAAAGGTGTATAAAGCGAAAATATTCCAGGTTATAAGGTCGAGTCAAAAAAAATAATGAGTTTGGGTCAAGCAAACATTGCCCATTCGCGACACGGTGACCCTGTTAGAGACAAGTCGGAAAAACTATTTTTATGGTTCACGCCATTATGTACAGCGCAAGGAAGTACTTGGGGCGAAACAAAGAAAACGTGCTAATACAGCAGTGAACCGCTAAGCTTTTCGGCCTTGTAATTACGAATAGATTAACTACTGGAATAACATATTTTTTGCCCTTGTGGTTAAGAATTGATTAAGCACGGAGGGTTAATTTAACACGCTTCGTTGTTCATGTTAATAAATAAACAAATGATTAATATATAATTGTTAAGTATTATTAGGTTTTCTTGATTTGAAAATCTTATTAGTGGCACGGAGTCCGGAGGTGTGCCCGGTGTATGACAATAGACTCACTCCCTATTCCCTGGTGGAACATAATTATACATAACTAGTGAATCGTGCGAGTGTAATACACCTCTCTGACTTCCCCTTGGGGGAAATATAGTATGATGTTATGATTAATCATAATAAATGAATTGATTACCTATTTGCTTTATAAATACATGGCTAGAACATTTTTAAGCTTAAAAACAAATGTATTATAGATACCTAAACAAACATCAAAGCAAAAGTAATTTGCATGAACATTGCTGTGTAGCAGCAAATTATGAATGTGATTACCGATATTTTAAATAGCACCAGCTATTATTGTAAACGAATTAAATTAAATTAATTTTGAATTGTGTTTAATATAATCGTAAACAATACGGACACTAATTTAGCTATTCTTTACAGAGGGAACAAGTCTTTCCGTTGCGACTCTTCCTAACTTCTCCGGGTTTGTTTAAATTTAATGCCTTTCAGGATTAGGGCCGATTCGAACAATGTAAAATATGATATTTATGACTATCACCTTAAAGTAACACCACCCTAAGTTTTAATGCATTTTTGGCCAATTCAAATATGCTAAGTATTTACTAATAGTTTTACGTTAATTATGTACCCGTTTGCGTGAGAACCGGATAAGTTCAAAGACATTATTAGTGTGAGCCATATCAAACAGCTATTGCGGGCAGACTGGACCAGTTGGCACCGCGCCAGTGTCCTGATTGTGTCGGGCGGGCGGAGCGCGGCTTCATATGTGAATATCTCATTATTACATCTCACTGTATACTGAGCAATATCGGGATTCTTTTGAACTATCGCATGCACAAAGTTATGGGCCTCATATCAAATGTAAAGATCTTTTTGTGCTCGAAAAATTTTAAAACGGTGAAATAATGTCTATGTACATAACTACAATGAATGTATGAATATGAAATTCTTGAGCGTAGCTAGGAAAGTCTTGGGACTATAAAAGTGAATATTTCATTATTCAAACGTATTAAATATTTCTCTTCGCGAGTTAAGGTACACGTAAAATAATAGATAGCAATATATTTGACCTAACGATTACCATTATGAGTGACGTACGGGTATCATCTAATATTCCGAAAGCAATCTAGTGGGGTTTCGCGTGGGGTAATTCCTAAGGGCTATTGCGAGGTCACGTGCGCCCTCGCCCTTGACGACAATATCCCGTCGCTTCATTACTCTTATGTATAGCTATGTCGGTGTAGGTGTAGCTGCGAGCGCCAGTCCTTCGCCCTATAGCCGAGCAGCGAGTTCCACACGCCCCGCCGAGCCCCCGCCGCGCCGCGCATGTGCAGCACTGACAGCCAGCCGTCGTGCCAACACGGCCCAATTTTCTCCATTACGCCTTTATAAAATTGCTTTCACCTAGAAAACCTACGAAATTGTACCGATCTACTTATGTGTTGCGTAAACAGCGAGAAAAATAAAAGTATCGGAGTGTGAATGCTCCGCGCAGAAATGAACGAGTGAGGCAGGATGGTGGCCAACATCGGCGTCTTGAGCCCTGCCAATGGTAAACATTCTTATCTGTTGTTTAGTGTTATTTAGACGTTGAGTGATCCTAAGCGATTGTACTTCAACAGTGGAGGCAACAGCGTATATAAGTGCGGTCGCGGCATTCGCTGTTGTCGTTCTGGTGGTGCTGTTGTTCTTGGGCAGGAGATGGTGCCACTCCACCATCTTCGGTAGGAAACGCTGCGACGATGACATCCTAACCGTGAACGCCGGTATCTCCGCGCCAGGAATCCCTCTCGACAATGCTCAGTTTGGTAAGTGCCACACACTCAATATTTAGTTTTGTACTGACACGTATACCCAATATATAATGACATTCAGTATATAGACACGTTTAAGTAACACTTCCAATCGTTGTCGCTCATCGTTAAGTAATATTTAACGGACTAGTACTGATCATCTGAATAGTTTTAATCCCGTTGTAACAGTTCCTAGAGCTTAGATCCCACATTTAATTAAGTATATAAAGTATTCTATATGTATATTGTAAATTTTGTAGTGTTATTTATATAACAAATAACTTAAAGCTCTGCCATTAATTGTACATTTCTTTCAATATTACTATAGGTACTTAGTTTTGATAAAAACAACCATTAGTGCAATAAGTTAGATTTAGTTAATGATTAGTGCCTTTAAATAGTTGTCTAAACTAAAATGATGCGCCGATAGAAGACATAGACAAATCGAAGTCTACTAAAATTTATTCGTCTTGATGAAAACGAGAGGCGTTTTAGTATGGACATGCGTTAGTGTAGCTACCTGTGGCTATAATATCGATTGACGTTGCCCGTACATCTGTGTTGTTTTAGATGCTTTGTCGAAACCGATCCATTACCCCGAACGAATATTCACGTTCGAGACCTCCGACTCGGACGACGAGCTGCGCTTGCGCATACAGCAGGTGAGACATGCGTTTTGTGAACGGATTGATTCTACATATATCTATATGTATCACTGTCATTGTATTCGTGTGCAGGTTTTAGTACAACGTTACCATATCTTGGTCCATCGAGCCGGATAACTGTAAAAGAAATATACACAATGAACTTCATAGTTTATGAATTCGTATAGGTATCATCTTTCTTCTAATTTAGATATGGTTTTGTAAAAGTTTGTCTTTATGTATGTATTTCTATTTCCTATTTTAAAATTAGAGTTACAAGGCGCTTTAGTACATAAATAAATGCTTAGTTTATAATGTTAAATGATTTAAATTTTAAAAATGTAACTTTCTAACTTGATTCGGTGTAATAGACTGGCTTAACGTGAGTACTATCAGTAATTAGTTTCATTGTAGATACAAAATATTAGATGTGTTTTGTTAACGTAACGATATTCGTAGCTGTGTTATTCGCACCAATAAAATTAATTACGTAGAGCTGTATGATGGTTCTGCTTATCATTCTATCATAGAGCTTATTCCAGGATAAGGAGGAAGTGGAATGTCATTACGAGGAGAAGAACGAGAACCAGTCAGTCACGAAGGTGGATGTGGAGATCGTCCAGAACGCGCTAAGGGAGACCAGCTTGAGAGAGACAGGCCTGCGAGAGACCAACTTGCGGGAGACCAGGATCGACGAGGTGGTTCCGCAGCGGGCTGAGTACATCCATACCCTTGAAGCGCAGAGCAGCGTGGACAGTGATGTACTTGCACACAACGTTAGTTACACTTTTTATTTGAGGAAAGTTTAAATAGTACATATAGATACTATTGTATAATATATTAGGAAGATATGGTAGGAAAATTTATTTGAATTTTATAATTAAAGGAGTATCTGAAGATAGTGTGGATACCAACAGCTGCATAGTATTCATAAAATATATGTCGCTGCTGCTAGTCTCTGGAGAAAATACTGTCGGACACACTGATTTGATTTTGAAGGAGTAGTTAAAAAAAGTTTAAATTAAAAAGAACTAACAAGACATAACGTCCAAGATTATTCCGCTGGAACTCAAACAAACGGTCGTTTTTTTTTTAATTCTACTACGTGTACCATGTACCCAAAGCATTTGACTAGAAGATTTTCCTGAAACGAACGTGAAACGATATATTTTACTAATGTATGTAGGTACAACGCATTTCATACGTCGACGGCAAAAGAGTGGAACCCCCTATGGGCGTCTGTTTCCAGGCGTACGTAGGATTCAAAGGATTCAAAGGAAGGATAAATAGACTTTTTAAGGTATTCATAGTCGGCGGATCGCACCCAAACGCTAGTCTATCACAATTTAAAAAAATGCATCATCATCATCAGCCTATCACAGTCCACTGCTTGACAGAGGCCTCCTATAAATAGGGTCATCTCGCCCTGTTTTCGGCTTGCCGCATCCACCTTGTGCCTGCCGCCTTTCGCGGATCATCATCTCAATAGTTTTAGGTGGGAAAAAAGTACAAATTACTTAAAATCGTTTTCAACTCAGGACACCTCTCTCCTCTGCGGCGAGCCGGGCAGCAGCCAGGAGCGCGGCTCCGTGGAGCTCACGTTGCTGTACGACGCGCCGGTGCGCAGCATGACGGTGCACGTGCTGCAGGCCCGCGCCCTGCCGCAGCGCAACCCGGGCCAGATGCTGCAGAGCCAGGTACCATCGAACAGACATATCTTTACGTCAGCTCTTTTATTATTGTGTATTTTTATAGAGATTGCTAAATGTTCTCCGAAGATTGCAAACAGATAATTATATTCGACTTTGCCATTAAAGTGATTTCGTTCGTGTAAGAAAAATTTGGTGTACTGCATGGAAACAATATATTTATGTGACAAAACAAGTATCAGGGCTATTTCATTGCAATTAAAATATTTGTTTTTCTTTTGATGCCGCATTTTTTTCTATTACAATCTTATTAAGTAATGTTTTTCTTCTATCAGGTCCGAATCGTTTTGTTACCGCTGAAAAAACAAAAGTATAAATCCAAGATACGCAACGGTGAAAATCCTCAATACATGGAGAGTTTCGTCCTACATAAAATTAATCCAGGTGAGCCATCTGTGGGACGTGATTTAAAACGCTTGTCCACCGATAAATATATACCTAATGGTTGGGTGGAAGGGTATTTTAAACCATTACCTTGTGTATTATTTAAATTTAACCCTAATTCCGAACTACTTATTTGTTCATCGCATAATATATAAAATATTTTGCGACTTACTTAAATTTATTATCATTGTATCACATTATATCATCAGCCTCAGCCCATGTATCAAACAAAGTCCTCCTCTGAGTTGTTTTTGGCTGTTTGATAAATAATGAGTTATCTTTATAACCTGTCTTAACTACGATGTATTTCGTAACCAGAGGACGTCCACGGACTCGGTCTTCGTATACGCATCTACGGCTGCGAGCGTATGCGCCGGCAGCGGCTGCTGGGCGAGGCCACGGTCAGCTTTGCGGCGCTCAACTTCGAGCTGGAGAACAACCTGTGGCTGCAGCTCACGCCGCGCCAGCACCATCAGCCCACTCTGCAGGTTACCTGACTTTTCCTTTTACATCGTCTTTAGTCCATTCCCGTCCAGTGCTCGCTATGTGCTAAAAGCTAGCTACTGAACTCAATTTGTACCTATTAGACTCCAACCACTAGTTGTAACGAAGCATTGAGATCGTCACATTATTGTAAGGTACAATTGATAATTGTTTGATACATAAAGTAGACTGTTTGATACGTAATACGTGGCTGCAGCTTCCTAAACTGGAGCTAAACAACTCCGTGACGGGTGTGCTGGCGAGTCCGTCCTCCATCACGACGGCGCTGACGCCGGGCGCGGGCGGCGGCGAGGCCTGCAGCCTGGCGCGCTCGGATTCCGCCTCGTCCTGCTGCAGCGCGCGCTCCGCCCCCGAGCTGCTGCTCGGCCTCCAGTACAGTTCGACCACTGGCCATCTCAGCGTAGAGGTAATATTGTGCTTAATATCTGACTTTACACACTGGCTTCGGTAGTTTTAGATCATCGATACTAATATCTGCTTATGAAAATTGCTATTAATTTTCTCATCAGATAATAAAGGGCACACACTTCCGCAAATTATCGCCGAATAAAGCGCCGGACACGTACGTGAAGCTGTGCCTCATCAGCTCTCTGGGCATGGAGATGGGTCGTTGCAAGTCTACCACCAGGCGCGCGCAGTCCAATCCGCTTTACAAAGAGCTATTTATCTTTCAGGTATTGACTGAAACAAGTGCTATTTTATTACAGTTGGTAAAAAATAAAAAAAGGATTTTGTTAAAAAAGCCTTGCTTATAAAAGGCCAGTACGTTGAGAATAAACACGAATTTTTTCTCGTCAAAAAATCTTTCTTTTCCTGTCTCCGATGTCACGTTTTTTATATAGAGCGACATTAGATGTTATAAAGCAGTCCACAGTGTATAAAATCCAGTATATATCTATGTAGTTCACAGATTTTACAAAAACATCACAGAAGTTGAATTTCAAATATTTCTTCTTGAAACGATTTTCTAATCATAGAACATCTTGAAATTGTTTACGATTTTCGTCAGATTTATTTTATTGGATATTAAATTTTAGTGACTGCGTTTTATTGATATCCGTCATTAATAGGTCTACAATTGGTAATAAATGATGTTATTGTCAGGTGGCATTATTCCAACTGACGGAGGTGACGCTGATGGTGTCGGTGTGGTGGCGGCGCAGTGTCAAGCGCAACGAGATGGTGGGCTGGTTCTCGCTGGGCCACAGCTCCTCGGGCCGCGAGGAGGAACGCCACTGGCAGGAGCTATGCGACAACCAAGGCGAGCAGGTGAGCACTCTAGCCAAAATATCGACACATGTAGATAGTAGTAAATGGTACTGTGGTACCCTACAACTTTTAACTGCTCCGGCAATTGACTAAACAACCAAGTTAATGTCTGACAAATTAATTTTGCACTTATTTATGTATAAATAAAATAATATTAAAATTACAGAAATACTAAAATTATTTAATCTTAATTTTTTTTATTAATAAAAAATAGCACCTGGCGCTTAAAAGTTAACAACAAAAATGTCTGGCAATCAGTAATTCATATTTCTAATAATGTTTGAAAAGTAATTTAAAAAAAAATTCAAAAAATTCAAAATTCAATATTTTTACCTGCACAAGTGAGCTGCGCGGTAATTAACGCAACTTCTACCATCAGCCAGGTAGCCGGCACACTGTTTGAGGGAGCATAGAGAATAATATAATAAAAAATTCAGCTTTCTTAAAATTCTTTCTTGAAAACCTTGCTGATAGCTCTTAGACTATAACCTGTCCAAAATCTGATTCAAAAATTGTAAAAGTCAACACTTTCCAGGTGCAACGATGGCACGTGCTGCTAGACTCCTGACGGTCGGCAACATAGCGCGAGGGAGTCGCGCTAGCTTGAACTCGGATACATTTGGTCTCTTGAGGCCCTTGTCGACTCTGGCCAGTGCGTGCGCGATGACGTCACGCGGCCGGCGCGTCGCTGAGCGGAGACGCTGATCCTGTCCCTCGACTCGACTGCGTCAGCTCTCGCGACCAATCTCTTCTACCCTTGGCCTTCTAAAGGTTTCTTTGTGCTAGGTGTTAAACGCTTTGGACGTTTTAGCATCCCTTTGTGCTTGTCACTGTTATTTAACTCGTTTTGATATATGGATGTTGAACGGCGGGAAATGTTTGTCTGAAGAGGAACCTGTTCACGGATTGTTCTGACGCTATTTATGCGTGTTTTTGGTAATGTGTCACTTTGAAATATTTACGATTTAACGGAAAGGGCACGATTAATTCCGACTGATTGCAAGCTTTGGTGGTATAAAGTATATGTTAAGAGGATGTAACGAAAACGTAGATATTATAAATATTATCTATATTCAAATATGTACCTAATTGAATGTGTATTAAAATTAATATTTGCGAGATGAATCTCATTTTCAAATTACATTAATATGTTTAGTAGTCTTAGGGTTTGAAAATTCTTATAAAGAAATTATTATATCTAGAGATGTCTGAAGATTTTTCGTGTAAGTACTTACGCGATTTTATTTGATATTTTGTGTGTTTGTAACAATTGGTAGCATTTGTAACATTGACGAAGACTCGGAGCGCACAAAACATGTGAGATAGAGTAACGTAGAACCATATTTATTGAATATTGATATAATGTATACAAACGCCGATATTATAATTCTACTATGATAACATTTTTGTGAATGAATGATAGATTTGATGACATAAAAAAATTATGCATTTT
This sequence comes from Parelbella ahira ahira, assembly GCA_018244795.1. NCBI lineage: Eukaryota > Metazoa > Arthropoda > Insecta > Lepidoptera > Hesperiidae > Parelbella > Parelbella ahira. The sequence continues at coordinate 10,947 of DWME01007111.1, forward strand.
AACTTTTGATATACCTACTGTTAATAAGCTTAATACTTACGAAATAAACACATAGTTTAATAATTACACGATTTAGAATTACAATTTCTTTGTCACATAAAATACAAATAGTTAATAAAATATAAAGCTTAAAATGTTTCTCAATATGAAAAATATATATGTATAAATATTTATATTTTCTAAATACGTTATATTTTTCTGTATTTTAACTAGAGTTATACTTAGTACGGAAAAGCACAAATTATAATAAAATTATACTTACATATACATATGTAATTGAATGTGTAAAACATTGTTTTCCATTTTTCTAATTAATAAATAATTACTTACTCTAATTTTCTATTTCTATTTCTTATAGTAGTGTCGTGTTTTTGTAGTAATAATACTATTTTATATTTACACAGTGTGATTTAATGTATTATTTTTATACGTGTATGTGACACTTGATTATTTAGTCATTAAGGTCGGCGTGTGGTTCCGGATAAATGAAAAACATTATTTTTCTTTAATTTTAAGTATCTTTACATTACTGTATTTATAATAACACAGATTTCTATTTACAGTATTATCTAGGGAGGTTAATTTAAAGTATGTTTTTCTTATCGTAATGTCGTAGGCAAATTTTTACCAATATTTATATTATTATAAACTTTCTTAAATTGTCAAAAATAGTTGTTCATTGTGCCATTATATTCGTGCTACGTTTGTTATAGGATTAAAGAATGAGATTGCTTGATATGATTTAGAATATAAACGATTTTAAATAAAAAAAAATATTAAAATTATAGCTATAAAACTTAAAAATTGTTTACAACTAAGGAAAGATAAATAATATTGATTTAAAAGTTTAATGTCATATTAAACGATTGTTAATAATTATAATGCTCTTAATGGAATGCTTGATTAAAAATAAAAACCAAGAATTCGGTTTAGCTTAGCGATCTATTTACATTTCGCTGTTAAAAATTAGATTTATTGAAAATATTTATTAAGAGGCGGGAAAACAGAAGCTCATGTTTATTTACTCACTCATCCAGTTTATCATTCATTCAGCTCATTCATTTAGATCCATTCTTCTCTTAAATTTCAATTAATTTTCGCACTCATTAACTGTCTGATTTCAGCGCTTAGTAATTGAATTATTTTATTTTATAGTAATATTGTTTAAAAATTTTATTGATGAATGAATGCGTTGGTTAAAGTTTTGCCTATGACTTGGGTTCCGTGTTTTAGAAAAATGACCGGTTTTGCTAATTTTATTACTTTTAGAATGATACACGATTTTGCTATAACGTTTCCGTATTTGTAAAATACGGAAACTGCTTGTTTTTGCACTTTTAAAAATAAAAATCGAAAATGATTTAGAAAGTTTAATGAATTACTATTCTTTATAAATGTTAGGTAAGGTTGTTTTCACAGCATGGATCGACGGAGATAATATCTCCTTCGACGTCACTAAGACATTATTCATGTTTAAAATTTAATGATGTACATTTGACCCATTCACTCGTTCATTTAAGACATTATTCAAACTTTCATTTGTCTAATGTATGTCTGATATTCTAAAGGTATTAAGGGCAAAGCTACGACAAATATTATTTGTATTGTGAGTGCACATCCGGCCAATAAAATAGGATACACATAGTGCCGAATCTTCATTTAATTGAATTTTTAAGAAATAACATATACGATTCGTTTCCATATGTTAACATACGAAATCTTGGTGCACATTGTCCTACATTAAAATCGTTACATGTCAACAGTGGTAATTGTATTAGTAGAATTAGGTCACTTTATTTCCGAGAATTACTGTCGCCTAAATCCATATCTGTTTAAATATCTGAATGTAAAAATGAATTCATTTTAAGAGTATCTTCCTAATGTTCGTAGCACGCATTTGTTTGTTACAATTGCGAGAATTTCAATTATATTTAAGTTATTATACTATCATCATCATCATCATCAGCCTATCCCAGTC
>DWME01007112.1:0-12923 GCA_018244795.1 Parelbella ahira ahira
CCGTTAAATTTTTCGAGATACACCCTCAGAATGAAAAGGCTTAAGGATATTTATTATTTGCGACGAAGTATAGCCAAATACGAGGTAACGGACTACAATTAAAGTTTTAAAATTCTGTATTTAACATAAGGTACATTTTTGAATCCATTTGCAATTCAAGAGCTCCACAACAAATGTTACATTACATATTATGTATAGGTATCAAGGTGTTTTTTCCTAAAATTGGATTAGCATATTAACATCATAGCAAAAAGATATATTAGTCGTACGGTTTTTTCAAATTAGAGCTTCGATAAAATATAATATTAGTCCAAGACTGTACTCTGGATTCACTTATATATATTAATAACCTATTATATATAAATGTATTTCACACAATTCCTTAGTGATGAAAAAATGATCGCAACCTCAGCTGTCAGTGTTACGTAAAAATCGTGCGCGTGTATACGCTACTTAGTATATTAATTAGTAACTTTAATTAACAAATCGTGAGTATAACCCATTGGATTATTCCTAACAACATCGATGAAAAACGTGTGACAGATATTTAATTACTCTTCACAATTCCTCGGGCAGCAATCGCACGTCCTACAGGCTTGTCACGTCTTATCGATACTGCAGGAAAATAAACCAGACAAACGAAATGTTTAATAAAAATCTTAGATAGTTTCGTGTTTTTAAATTTGTGCGTGTTCTCGCTTAATGGACTTTTAGGTAGTTTGTTACAGAAATTCTATGGTAGTTACGATATTTTTTTCAGGTGCAATATTAGCGGTATATGACATTAGTGCGCAATAAAAAGTTTTGGATTCGTATATTTTAATGGAAATCGCAAATTTTGTATGAATTGTACATTTGAATAAGATCTTTAAATACTTAATCCACATAGCCGTCATACACCAACATATGTGCATATGTTTATTTTGTTAGATTGACTCCCAGCCCGAATTTTTATCTTTTACTTATGAATCTAAAAAACACGTTATAAAAATAAAATAAGATAAAACAGCTTGGCGTTTTATCTAGATCCGTATCCAGATGGATATGTTAATTTTATTGGAAACTTTTTATTGTCATTTACCTACATCATATTTTTTAAGTATCTACTTAAAAAGATATCACATAATTTAAATACGAGCAAAAAAAAAATAAGTAAGTAAGTATTCTGCGTGACGAACCCTATTACTAAACGTACTTTTCGTAACGGTGATCTAGCAATACCAAAGTGCTAAGAAACGGAGCTAATAGTGCGTGGTTACTAAATCAATAGACCATTCACTAGTCCTTAACATCACATCTTTTATCAGCACAAATTCTGACTATGTGCTACTAGTCAGAAGTTCAAGTTAGAAAACTCATTAATATTTTTCACATCCGGGGATCGATGAGACTCGGTATCTCGATTTTATACAGTAACGACGCGTCTTTGAATAGACTCAAATTCGAAATCTTATAGGCGCCAGCGGTCATTTAAGACTGCTGCCTGCCTGACTGCTTGTCTTTCACAGCAGACACAATGTATTTGTTACACAACATTACTATCTCTGTGAAAACAAGCACATACTAATTGAGCACGAAAGAAGAGATTATCGATTTCAGAAATAGGTGAGTCACAGTTGGAATATAAAACCATTTAAGTACCTACCTAATGTTCAATCAAGATGAACACTGAATGTTGATTTAAATATTGGTATATTTCATTAAAAAGCTAGTTAGGATTCCAGTGTGCAACCAATTGTCGTCATTGAAAACATGGATAAAATATATGAATGTTGTCGTGCCCTAAACTTAAAGAATAAAATATCACTTTGGTGGTCAGTACGTTATGTGAAAAATTATATTCAGCACCATGGGCACTGATGGTCCATTCGTTAACTGAACCGTGATCAATTTTAATTTTAGGTGACAAGATAATCTTAACATTTTTGACGCTACTAGCTTCTGTAATGATCTTACTCAAAACAAGATAAAGGCGAAGCTTCTTATAAGTACAGACACCCATTTACGCATGGAAAAACAAAAAATATCATGAAGATATTCATTTCAAAAACCAATTCAAATACAAGCATGCTTTGAGTGGCATTGCAACACATATCCAAAACTATACATGTGTACTACCTCATAAAACCGCACAAACTGGTTGTGGACAATAACTAGTAAATATATGAGTATAAATAAAATAATAGATATTCCAATTGTACATGTACGTGCTCTCGAACGAGCAGAGAAAGTGTTTAAAGCTTCCTGTCTAAGCAATTCAGCCAAATACAGTTGTTATGCCTTTATAAGCTGAATGATTAATTATTGGCACACATTCTTTGTTGGTATAGTGAGCATTGCTGTACAGTCGCAGCAGGAAGACTGTACCAAGGAACTCTACTATCACCTATGATAAATATATAGAAACCTAGAATTATTGTTGATTGCAAGCTAAGAACGATATATGTACCTATCTGTTTTCCGATTACTGTATCTGTATAAAGTTGTTTTGGATTTATTGATATTTTGTCTAGTAAAAAATAATATGCCAATTACTGGCTGATGGAAAGCCAGAAGTCTCTGAAACCGGCAGCGTGGATGAATATAGTAGTGAACGTAGGAGAAGCACGTCAAATATTTTATCTATTGAGATATTTAGTACTCGATCCTCTCTACCTATAGCGTACGGGACTTGGCGTGACGATATAATAATAAAATGGTTTCCTTTATATCAATTACTCATCTATAACAACACAGCCTTGTTTTACTTGACCGGTGCCATTCTCGAGCGGTGTCATTTATTGGCCGGCGTCATTAGTCGATCAGTGTCATTAATTGGCCGGTGGCATTACTCGATCGGTGTTATTAATTGGCCGGTGTCGTTACCCGACTGTTATACCTAGTCATGTTCAATGAATCAGTGAGTTTTATTGCCGAAATAATATTGTACACCGGCAATAATTACGGCTGATGTTAAAATGAACTGAACTAAGGATGCCCGATTTCTAATTTGGACTAACGAAATAAGCAAGCTACGTAATATTCGAGAGCGCCAATCAAGACTAATTGTAACAAGGATTTCAAAGATGAAATATTTATATTACATTAACCATATCCCGAAAAGGTCCTGGCGTGATGATGTAACAATTATTAATTTATACCTATAGAATAACTATCAGTTCAGAAACAAAATCAATTTATAAAGCACAATAGCAGCATTGATTCATACTAAACTGGTCTAAAGCATAAAGAGATGTCAAGTTTCAACTACCATCGGATAGTGTCTAGCATCTCTTGGTATTTCATTCCTCAAATTTCGTGAACGAGAAAAGTACACTTTATGCGATTTTTGTTTTTGCTCCCTAATCTAAACAATTTGTAAAAAAAAGATGATACAACCCATAGAAAATTAAACAATGTACATATAACATTTGTGAACAAATGCAAAAACAATAATTACGATCACACATTACGTCCTTATATATGTTCTCCCGCATTTTAACTAAATTACAACAGTTAATAATAAAAAGAATAAAATAACAAAACTTGTATGACTTATATAGATTATATATTAACCATACGAACTGGTTATATTAATATTTTGTATAAGGCTTCATCACCGTTTTTTATTTGCAAAATGTATTTTTAATTTCTAAAACACTTAATGGTACAGTTATTTGTTTAACTATAGCCATTACAAAATTTTTAACGTTTGACTAATTACTTTCTACTTATATTTTTATTTACCCACTGATATTCTCTAACTTTATCATTAAGAACGATTGGTGTAGGTATATACAAAGGCATAAATATTACTTTAGTTAATCACTGCAAGCAAACTTATCTCAGCTTAAGAGATAGGAGCAAGAAATTGTGAATAGTTTTTAAATTCCAAGGACAGCTTTGGTTTTAAAACATGTCTCATTAACTTTTAATAACTCCGGAGCAAAAAGGTCAGAGGCGAAATGTCACACTTCTAAAGCATTAACGTCATCTTTTATACTTACTTTTCAAATTAACCGTTTAGTCATAAACAGATAACACAACACTGTTTTTTTGCGTATGCCTACAGTTAAAAATTGCCGCGTTTATTTCAGAATGGTTTGTTTACGCGGCTGTCATGGCATCGCGTATTATTCAATATGGCGGCTAGTGCGCGCGCGCCGCTGTGAACGAACACAGACTGGCTGCGCTTGCGCCGGCCATCGACCACCACCCGACTCCTCAGAAAGCGAGAGGAAGAGTAGGCCTCAAGCAAGTTTTTATTGTGCGAGGACAAGTGCACATATTTTTCAATAACCATTACTAATGTGTACGCTATGCACGCAATTCATGATGCTTTTTAAGGTGTAAAAATCTTCATGATAGTAACCCAGTAATGAAAAATTTCATGAAACGTAAGGTTTATGAGCACAAATTTTGTGCTGTACTTACAAATTTAATTTGCTATTGTATGCTTATTTATCTTTGACTCTCTTCATTTATCATTTAGGTTACAAAAAAATTTACAAAAAAATGGATTTATGTGTGGTAGAATTTATAAAGAAATGACCATCCACTATTGCCTTTAAATTTTATTTTAATACAACTTCTATAAACTAGAACATAAATTTCATACAATATATTTGTTAACAAAAATATAATAATATATGGGCATATATTTTATTAGTTCGCAATAATTGCTAACATTATATACAAATAATTAAAAGTTTGAGACATTAACATGCATTAAGTGCAATGTAAGTGTTAATCACTTGGAACAAAGACAAAAGAAAAAACAGCTGATTACGTCAGCGAACTAGGAGACCTATTAATTAAAGCATACATATCAGAAAACTAACTACGTGTAAACAAAGTCCATTTCATACAAAAAAGTTCCCGTTCAGGACAGATCTTACAATATGTATAATAATATGATATCAATGATATAAGTAAAGGTTAAGATGACAAAACTAAATAGAGGTTACAATTAAGAAAATACATGCTACATAATATGAACGCTCGATAAGTAACATTACATGGGTAATTTAAATCAGTTAAAAAAAAACATATTTTAATTAATTAAAACAAATGATATGATGCATTCTTGTAGCGTCTAGCACGATGTGCCATCGCGTGTAATTCACAGGCACACAACGGAATATTGCACAGTGTACTGCAAACACTCAATAAAATAAAAGTGTCAAAGTCTAAAAAAACGGAATTTATCCTTCTGTTAATTCGACTTATTTTATGTCTGTAGAATCCTAAGTATTATCAAATACACGTGCAACATTAAGCTGTGCACCTAAAAAAATTAATTAATATAACACTAAACTAAAAGAACACGTAGGAAGAAAGCAGATAACTTGTAAGAGACATTTTAACACAAAAAAGACATTGGGAAAAAAAGTTACGAGTACATCAACAAGAAGGTAAATATTAAAGATAGCAAAATTATTTTGTAGGTAGGTACACTTATATAATTCGTTGCATTTATATCTTATATATCTTAGCATTATAAGATAAAAAGTTACGGCCAACTGATAAAAATATTTATAGAAACATTGCCACAATAATGATACTCAAACTAACAATATATTATGTATGGTAGCACCTAAATCTTAATCTATATTATATTTTTTACAAAAGTTTCACACAGTGTTGACCACTTGGTCGAAACACTTCGCGACGAACTGCTCTTTGTCGTCCAGCTTCTTCGAGTCGCCGGTAGAATGACGAGTCAACATGGCGTTTTCCAGCGCCGTCAAAGCTTCCGATGTGAACCTTTTGCCTTTCAGATGCGTGATGACTGACGCTTCTCCATGGAAACCGGATTCCACGAGTCCCGGGGGGATGCTGAGTGTGACGTCGTTGATGAGACCTTTCTCCACGGTCATGTTGATGACGAGCTCTTGAGTTGCTGTGTAAATTTTGGGCGGCGCGAGCAATTCGGCGGGAACCGGAAACGAGCGGCTGACAGTGAACAATGGTGTCCTGCCGTAGCACCATTCCCATGTTTGGAGTTCGTTCTTCAACTCAGCCAGTCCTAATTGATGACGACGTTAAAATATATCGAAAGATGACATGACGAGGTTATAAGGTATTACTAGCGAATTTATCGAATTAGTTTAATTTCTTTTTACATATACTTAAATAAGAATTATTATTTTATATATTTCCATACATTTTATGCCTCGTTGGTCGAGTGGTTGCAAGCGCGACTGCCGATCGGGAAGTCCTGGGTTCAAATCCTGCGTCGAGTACTATTCGATTTTTCTAATTTAAAATTTCTAGTAGTGACTCCCGAGTCTCGATCTGTGCCCGGTGTATGGCAACAAGCTCACCACCTATTCCATGGGACGTAAACGTAACTGGCGAAACGTGAGAGTGTGTTACACTCCTCTGCTTACCCCTTCGGGGATTACAGGCGTTATGTTACGTTTTCATACATACCTGGATACCATTCATCTGTGGGATTGACGTACTGGAAGCCCCTCTGCTTTGAGATGTGACCTTGACCGCCGTCCACCATTTGGAGCGCGTGTGTTCGCAAGTACTCGTAGCCGATGGCGGTTTGGAGGCTGTCCACGGTGACCTTGTTGTCCAGATCGGCCAGGTTGGCCACGGGCGAGCGGGTGGAGGCAGTCGCGTTCGTCTGTATGCCATGCTAGATAGAATTAACGCGTTCTTAACTTGTGTGCTGGAGTCAAGGGGCTAGTTAAAGTCAATAGCACACACACCAAGTTAATCGTTTACAAAAAATTCATGTGATTGTTATGTACAATGACTTGCTGATAATTTAAATATTGAAATGTTACATTGTCATGGGACATGTTTAAGCCTGTAAATCAAATCAACAGAGTAACATTATATAATTAGTGTTATTCAAAATGTAAACAAATGTGACATTATTCAGTAACATATTCACGTTACATTATTCTGAATATGTACATGTGTTGCACATAAACTAAATTCAATTTAAAATATACAGTGACAGAATGAAGTTTTACATTAAAACAACATTGTAGCGATCCACTGCTTACTAACAATGACTTTGCTATATTTGTAAAAAAAATATGTAAATAACATAATAAAAAATTAAAAGAAAAAATCATGCACATAGTCTAATACTGAAAAGCCTTATTGAAGAAAACTTAGTTTAACAAAAGAATACTGGAATTTAGAATTTAAAATATAGGAATAATGAAGGAAATCGAGTTATGTACTCACCTCACGTTTTGCAAGTGCTTTGCTGAGATCTGCCTTGTTAGCATTGACTAGAAGCGTGCAGTGATGATAAGCTGTGAGACGGCCTAGCTTAGCCGCTGTGCCAGAGATCTGGTACGGAAACTATTAAGGAAACTATTCTAATCCATACACAATTCATTAAAGAAAAAGATCACACAAGTGATTCCCGGAGGGGTGGGCAGAGAAGTGTAGAACAATACCACCACAATGGAATAGATGGTGAGAAAACTCAATAAAGAAATCTTTCTAAACATTTACTACTTACATATTTTCATTCATCGCACAAATTGTATTCTACAATGCTACAATTCTACATACTTATCTTTCTAACAATTCATACTTCATTTGCATATCAAATGTGTATATCACTCCATTGTAGACAAACACACAAAGACCAGTATGTAAATAGTCACAGTCAAGAAGAGATAACTACATTTATCATTACAATATATTATACTGAATATTAAGTATTATATAGAAAATGGTATCATGGAGAAACTTTGCAGCAGCTACATAGTGCCTGTTATTCCAAATAGGCCTGCAATAATTGAAAATGCAGGACAATATTGTACAAATAATCATTGCTGTACACGACAACCTTTGTCTACTTTGACAAAAACATCAATTTCAACTAAAATAAGTAAGTAACAACCTAAAGTATTGGATAACTGTATAAAGATTTAAACTTGCTATCCTAACACATATCATTCATAACATATACCTAAAAATGCCAATGTCATTGCCCTTAATATATAAATAAAACGACACTTTCGACAGATTTATCACCCACTAAGCTGCAGCTTCATAATCCACACTATAATAGTGTAGAATAACCCGTCGTATTCCCTCAAATATAAGAAGATAACAGCAAAATATTTATAAATTGCAGTATGCCAGTACAACAATTATATAATATACAACTATTTAATTTAAGAAAAGGATACTTTATATTTATCTCTAACAATGAGATCTTGACGCTCATTTATATTGGATTTAATACTGAAACCCCTAAACAGAGCTCGTTTAATGAGTTCCAGGTTATATTTTCTATCATATCTTTCTCTCGGTGTGAAGAATGTAATGTTCAAGTTGCCTCTGTCATGGTAAACTGTGCCTCCACCACTGTTTCTGCGAGCTAATGCAATGTCCCTCTCATTAAGTAAGGGGATGTTAGCTTCTTGCCAAGGATTCTGGTGTCTACCAATTACGACACATGGTTCGTTACGCCATACCATCATTACATGATGTTTGGAAAAATCCATGTTGCGGTACATCCAATCTTCCAAAGCCAGATTTGTGTAAATGTCAGTTGACTGTGACATGAACACTGACTTTGTGATCTCCCCCTCAGCCGGAAGGTCTTTCTCATTCTTCTTCATATTCACCGCTTTGCTGCTGGTGACCAAGCTGCGAGCACTTGATCGTCTGGTGATGCCCACCATAACGCATGCACCACTCACTACAATCTTCCTCAACATTGACTGAGCCATCTTAGTGGTTTTAATGAATGCTAATGAAACGGATACTTTTTTGTATGAACCTCACACGAGCAGTACTTTAAGCGTAAATTTTTAAAATAGTCTATGTTACAGTTATGAAACTATTAGAAGTTAAAAAATCCAACTGTAAAACATTAACACTTGCAAGATCCGGCGTCAGTATCAGCCGATGAGAGGGAGATCAGGTATTCGTGGAGAGCGATTGTCTGATGCAGCCACTTCCAGGTCTGGTGCAGGGTATTAATTCGATAACGAATTCCCAAACAATCTCGACAGTCAGTTGGCATTCCTCCTCTTGGATGCAGGATGGATAAAAAAAACCACACAACAAATTAGTTAATACTAATTTGCAACTAAGAAATCAAATAACTAATAATTGGAATTGTCTCTCAAGTTGCAACAATTTTAACACTAAGTATGAACCACAATCGTGCGCGAACGCCAAACAATATCTGATAAAATTACCTTCCGTCGCCTCATTTTATTCCCTCTGATAGTGATAAGGGGGCCGAGGAACTGGGAGGTCGCGAGGGCATTCGAAGTTCACTCGGAGTTAAGCAAATAAACAACCTGATAAGAAACACGAACGAGGCATGCGTAGCTTTGTTTTATCAGTTCTCCTCGTGTCGTCTAAGCGTCAAACGATTACAGCGCAATTAATAATGTGCCATAAATAATAAACTGATTAGAAAAATTATTCAATTGTAGGGGAATAAATATATGCGAAAATTCGTGAACAAAACACCTGACTTTATTTCATGACAGCAATTTTTTACCTATTTTAGTGTGCTAACTGGGGTTTACTGTGTATACAGCCATCTAGATATAACATTTTATGGAAAATTATGAGAAACATACCTAGATAAAATTACCAGAAGTTATGTATTTCTTTTACATATCAAATTTCAGTTAATGTGAGAAAAAAACACTATATAGTCCTTTAACATTTAATGGTTTAAAGATTAACTTTGAAATTAATATACATAAAACTACAACTGAAATCAATTTGTCGAACTAAAAATTAAAAAAACATATAATTTAATTGTTACATTTAAACAATTATTATAATCGCAGGTTGATTGTACGACTTCACGAAATGCTTAGTGTTGCTTAATTCGTCTGCTATATTTAACTTTATATGTTTGATGCACTGTTGTAATAGAAAAGTGTTTTACTAAGATCTAACCCACACACGTACCGAAATGAGAGGTTGTATATTTTATTTATCTTTGCGTAATAACCCATATTAAAAAAGTTGCGACAATGACGTCTGATGTCATGCTCAAATGTCAAATGTTTCTTGAATTTTCGTATTAGCACATTCAGAAGAGAAATCGATACATTCGGAAACAGTTTAGAAGTATTCCACGTTAGAGTCAGGAAAAAAATATTGATTAAAAATGGCGTTCAGGACCACTGCTGTGGCATGCAGTAAGTTTTTTTAAATAGATGATAGTATATTGGCTATGTGAATAAAAATCCTGTTATATAACGTAATTTGTGTTTCAGGTAGTCTAAGGAAATGGGCTTACAATCTATCAGGATTCAATAAATATGGTTAGTATATCTCTGATCTATTGACACATAAAGCCAAGTATCATCAAAACAGCAAGTAAGAAATAACATATAATCCACATTCCATATTGCAGTAATTGTAAAATTTTTTCATGTTTCATTTCATTCATGGGTTTCATTTCAAGGGCTTTATTTACTTAATCAATATCCAGATTTAATATTTATTAATTAAAAGAAATCACTGTCAGGACTTCAAAAACAGAATTTATTGCTTTCAAGATACAGCAGAATCCAAACAGACAGGACCTAATATTGATATATTCTATTTACATGTATAAGACTGCTGTTTTAAAATATCACTTCTCTAATAAATATATATTCTCTAAAACAAGTGTTGAGTCATCAGCTGTTGAGATATGGGTTGGTAAATTGCAATAATAGCAAAATTTTAATATTGTTGAATAACATTTTTATTTTTTTAGGTCATTTTTAAACTCTTGTACCACCGATACTAGAAGTAATGTTTCATAATACTTTCATCACCTTTAACAATACTTGGAGCTGTAGTTTCTGAATGAACATGTGGTTATCAACTTTGGTCATGCAGTAAACCCAAATTTTAAGGGTTGCTAAATGTAATGTAATGTAATGTCATTTCTTTATTACTGATGGTTGTCTCTGAAAGTGTTATATGGCAGTGTGTGTCAGTTCTTACATTTAGTAACTCTTTATCCCCCATTTTAAATACTTGACAAAGAAAACATAGTTGTTGCTTTGTTTCTAGTCTCGTTTTCTTTATAGAATTACAATGTTGGGTCTTAAATGGACCCTAGATATTAAATATAATAGTGCCTCCGAAGTGTTTGACTAAAGTAAAATGTTCATTGCAATAATAATAATAAAAAAGTGGATTTTTGTTCATAAATGTTAAGATTTATTTTATTATTATTGAACAATTTCCAAGTAAAATCTGGCTTTTCATGTATAGCTACTTAAAGTGCAACTTTATGTTAGGTTTACTCCGTGATGACTGCCTCTATGAAGATGAGGATGTGCAAGAAGCCCTCCGTCGTATCCCTGCTCATCTTGTGGACGAGCGTAACTATCGTATGATCCGCGCCATTCAACTCTCCATGCAAAAGATTGTGCTGCCCAAAGAAGAATGGACCAAGTATGAAGAAGATAAACTCTATCTCACCCCCATGGTTGAACAAGTCAAGAAGGAGAGATTAGAACGCGAGAAATGGGAAAAAGAATACTAGATCCTTTACATCCTTGTGTTAATAATTTAACTGGTTAAATAAATTTAGTTACCTCCATTTTGGTAGTTTTTTGTTCAATTGTCACATCAATACCTAATAGTCAACTATTGCTGAGGATACTTATGAAACTAGTTAATAAGAACTAAAATGTTTATTTTCATATATTTTACAAAACAATAAACAAAACATACAATATTAATAGTACAATGTTGCTAAAACGTACAAAATTAAACTCAAATTCAAGTAAATAAATGTTAATATATAAACCGAATTACTAAAGTTTCAAATGGTCCCACAAAATATATTTTGATATAAATATGAAAACATACAACTGAGTCATTATAAATAAATCCTATATTAATACCAATGACGCTTATTACAAATATTTTGTTAAACCAATAGTGTACAATTTTAGTAATAGTATGATGTACATTCGACTTTAGGATATGCAGTAACTTGCACTGCAATACAATATAATCATATAAATTTGCTACATACAGTTTAAACATATCTGTTTCAACCATCAACCAATTTAAAATACCTTGAGACATTTTGAACACAATGAAATTCCATTATATGATAAAAATTTATTATTTACATTTTAATAACAACAATTGTTCATAAATTTGATCAACCCTAAATAAAATTTATTAAAATGATTGTATAGTGATTTGGTCATGTTACCTTTGAGGACCGGACCTAAGATTAAATTTAAGTATAGCACTACAAAAAAAAATGTTTAACCAAATATATTTTTATAACAAAACTGTAAAGACAAACTTGTTTTTATTTTAAATAAAGAACTATGTAGTTCATTTGCCTAAATTAAAAAAAATATATACTCAAACTATATGACGTGTCTAAAGCAACTTTATACATATAAGTAATAAGTTTGTGAAGAAAGCAATAAACACAATTAACAAGAATTGACAACCATATTTTTGATAAACCAAGAGTTAAAATTTATATCATAAATATAAAAGAAATATGTTACTTGCTATTTATGTATCTACTGTAAACAAAGAATACACACCAAACAAAACTGCTTACAATGATTTTGTGACTACTGTCATGACGATTCTACTAAGACTGTAAAGAAGAAAATTGTAACTGTCTTCTGTATGTATTTAATATTAATCTTGAATAACAATGTCATATTGTTAAGATATTCTACATAATTAAGATAAAACAATTTACGTGCTTCATGCATTTCCACCTTTTTCTATGATAATTATAACAACAGTGTTGTTTATATCAAAAATAACGAAATACAGTAAGCATTACAATATATCACGCCTATGAAAATTGTAAACAAAGAATACACACCAAACAAAACTGCTTACAATGATTTTGTGACTACCGTCATGACGATTCTACTAAGACTGTAAAGAAGAAAATTGTAACTGTCTTCTGTATGTATTTAATATTAATCTTGAAT
>DWME01007113.1:0-12921 GCA_018244795.1 Parelbella ahira ahira
ATTCTAAGGTGTGCAGGTTTCCTCACGATGTTTTCCTTCACCGTTAGCAAGTGATATTTAAACTTAAAACGCACTTTCATAAAGAGGTGCGCGCCATGGATTTGAACCCAGGACCCCCGGAATTAGAGGCTGAATTCTTAACCACTAGGCTACCACTGCAATTGTATGTGTGTATATGTAGGTATTATTAAAGATTTGCTGCCAATTATACAAGCCCATACATGTATATACGTACATATGCGTGCGTATCATATTAGATAACGCTTTCTGTATCGTCATCGAACCGTTGAAACTCTAGCTGTGCTTGTGAGTTGCGGTTTCGAAGACACGAGAGACGTACACTAGAATACAAGATATTGCAAGCGCTGATTGCGATGCACTTGACGGCTCGATTGATGCAGTCGTCGCTACATGGATTTACGATTAAAGGATTCAGAGTTCGATTCCCGGTATCGAAAGGAATCGTGTAATTACTTACTACCAGTATGTTTAATTGCTTATTATTGCGAGGCGTGTTTATTTCTATTTAATCTAGAAATCTTTATATACTCTCTGCATACATCGTAAAAGACCTAGCGTGATGATTTGTTAAGGTACTTTGAAGGTATGTATATGTCTATGGAATAGTTATCGCATTGAACTGTATTTGCTAGCAACCCCTAAGTACATAGCTTAGTATTCAAATGCTCAGCCCTTCGTCAATTTAAACATCGTTACGCCCTAATCACAGATAGGGGTGTGGAGTACATAACGATGTAGAGCGAATTCAATTAGGACTCCGCAGCCCTGTGTCAGGATGCTAATGGATTTGCGCATTTCATTGGGTTGAATTAATTATGCTTCGTTTAAGAAAGTCTTCACTACAAACTTACGATGGACACGTGAATTATTTTCTTTCGATTTTTTGATGATAATTACTATTTTAAACCTTCTTTGGTTAATGTAACGCGGTTTTTATGAAATATCATTTGTATTTTTTCAAATATAATTTAATTTTCACTTTATCGAATATAAAATTAATATCTTTTTACATGGTCAAGGTTATATCAGTACAATAATTTGCATGGGGCTGTCATACATAATGTATTACTACGTACGTAAATTTTATCAACCTACGACTTCTGTCTTGCTCTAAAAATACTCTTTCATGCGTAAGTATCAGTTTTAAAGTTGTTAATTATTTCAAAATATATATTTACGTATAAGCACGTAATTATAAAATTAGATCAAATAATTTAATACGATAACAAAAACCATAGATAAAATCTTTGACTATACTAACCACAATGATACACCGTTGAGAAGCGAATCTTGTATTGTTAAATATAAAGCTATATACATATAAATATAAACTGTTGAAAAGTAAAAATGTACTTATAGTTTCATAATACAGAATTCTCTAGAATTGGGCTCCCTAAAGCGAGCGATGGATATCAAACTGTGTATGGTCAGCATGCTAAGCTATGGACTTCTCAGTTTGAGAAAATACCTGTATCCAGCAGTGGAACAAGTAATGGGTTGGTGGTTATAAATTTTGGAAATCCAAGGTCAAGTTTTTGTTTTCGTAATTCAATATAATATTTTAGAAATTATAAAATATTTCACCCTTTCAAAAATTGTGTCTATTATACATCAATATCGTCCAAGTAGAGGTAATGTGAATGAATAATGCGATAAGATAACTCCAAAAGATATTTCTCTAAGAGAAAAGATAACTTTTCTTTGTTCCGACTAGTGTAAGCTGTTCTTTATTGCAGTTGTACTTCGGTGTCAAGAGTTACAAATGATTCTTAATATAGCACTGTCACTAAGTTTTGCAGGAGTTACGCAGAGTGTGGATCTTTCCTGACATACACTTTTTAAATTTACTTTGGCATGATGTAATGTCATTTAAATGTGAGGTGTTATTATCAATTAACTTATAGGTACTTATACTTATTACATATAGTTACTCTGTTACAAATATTTCGACAAGCAATAGCAATGTTAATTTGAACGGTTTGATAAGCATTTCATTAAATTGCATTATTTTCACTTACATACTGTTCTTCACAAAATGACATGCATTTTATTATTCAATCTCACTTGGTGTAGCAGTTACGGAAAACAGCAAGAACACCTGCTCACCTTAGAGTAATCTATAACGTTGCGTGTGAAGTCGGTCCACCCGTTTATAGCCAGCCTAGAAGACTATGTCCTTACTGATCATCGTCAGAGGAGGCCCGCGTCTAACAGTAGAACGACAAAATAATGACCACGAAAATAATGAAGGACGACGGTTAGTAACTTATTGCTTATTGAAGAATCTTTAATGATCAATATATGTATATAGTATATATTAGTATTAATGTCCAATTAAATTGGTGTATTTATAGTACTTTTATCCTATTGAGTACATATATTTAAAAAAAAATAATGACGAAGAATATATTAAATTAAATTTGATTTTTATCTAGTTTAATGAATTCTGAACTGTCTACTCCAGGCAGCTAACGAATATTCTCTTACTTGGCCTATTATGATACTATCGCAAAGAGAATCCGATATCAGAGAATGAATGATATGAAAAATGCATAATATAATAGTAGAACTATATAATCCTATTTCGCCGTCATTTATTAAAGTCCAAATATACTTATTTGAATTTCGTTTTTAAAATTCAACGCAGGCCGTTTTGTCAACGTGATTTATAAATAACGCTCGCGAAACCTCGCTTTATCAAACCGAATAAATAATGACACAAACTATTTGTCATTTTAATATTAAACATTATTTTACACTAATATTATCCCGCCAATTTATTTACAGAGACAATAGACAATAAGATTATTTTATGACAATGACATTTCATTGACAAAGGATACTAGTTCTTATCCCTAATTATAATTAGTAAACGGACGAATAGTAAATTTTAGATGTGATGTGCTGCATTTTTTGCAATGCAAAAAGAATACAGCATGCGTGCAAATTGCAATGCAG
Organism: Parelbella ahira ahira; assembly: GCA_018244795.1. Classification (NCBI taxonomy): domain Eukaryota; kingdom Metazoa; phylum Arthropoda; class Insecta; order Lepidoptera; family Hesperiidae; genus Parelbella; species Parelbella ahira. The sequence goes on from DWME01007113.1 coordinate 2,980, forward strand.
AATGCAAAAAAATACTAATTTGAATCATTGATGTTTGGAAAGTTAACAAAAACTGCAAATTGAGCACATGTAAACCCATAGTCTATTAATACACTATCATTACCTATTATACGACATTTCGGTTTTGAAGTGTACTCGTATTCGAATCCGGAAACTTGCATTGGAAGGAAGATTATGATAACAGAAGATAAATATACGAGTAAGTTGTAGCAGTTGTATACGTTCATAAAATTCAGCAGACACGTTTTTTTGCAGACTTAAAATTGTAGGTATATTATAGGGATATATTATGTATATTATAGTATATGTATGAAAGGAGTGATGAGGGTAGAAGGGCAGATGACATGACGGCAGAAGAAGCAAATGCGGGTAAATGAGATAGCAGGAGAACAAAATTTGAAGTAATAAACGTATTATTAAGCTCTTACTATAAAAATATACATACATAATTATGAAATCCTATGCAAAAATTATTAATAATTTAAAAATACGCGCCCACGGTCATTACAAAATAGGGTTGTTAAAATGTCCAAAAACCGTATCAGGTTGTATTAATAAATAACGTTTGTGGTTTGCGTTACGTTAGGCTTGTTGGTTACGTTAGGCTATTTTGTTATCAGACAGGTATTTACAGGTAATTCAGATATAAAAGCTTTATACATAACTGAATAGGCCACAGAAATACTTTAGCCGCAAAATAATGCTGACATTGCGAAACATTCGGGCGGTTTAAAAAATGATATGTGTATAGACTAACATTTTAAAATTAAACAATAATTACAAATGTGCATAGAATTTAAATAAAGATACTGTTTAAAAACGATAATATAAATAATTGTGTTCTATTGCAGCCGTTTTATACGTATTTTATTCTTGATAATATAGAACAATATTACTTAATGGGATTATTTAATTAAATTCAATTATTCGAAATCTATACACAGGTTATCTATCTAAACAGTACGTAGTGTGGAAGATGTCGGGTTTTCGATTTCGATAAATGAATAATTCGTTTCCGATATATCAGTGCATCAGAACTACCGGCGTCCTTCGTTTTTCTGTTATTCTGGGCTAAACAAATATTTAGCCAACTCGTTACGTATCCATTGAGCCGGCTATACAGAACAAACACTCTTCCGTCGCAGTGTCGCAACGTTAGTTTGGCGACGGCAAATATTTGTTGTGACATCCTGAAGGATTTTGTCCTAAGCTAAAGGTAAACATTACCTGGGAGCTTCTAAATAATGTGGAACCCTTTCATAAGCTAGATTTTTTTTAGTTTTTTCGGTCAATGGTATCAGAGCGCAAGGAGTTAAATATCTCTGCAGACTTGACGTGCTGATTGTTCATACATATTTGGCAATCAGCGTTCTCTGTCTATTCCGTAATATATGTATAAGTATATCAAGTATGAAGATATAGTAATATAAGAATTTCATTAGCAATTTCATCTATTACTTTATGCAACTGGCCAAAGTTATTATTGGATCAATATTCTTTGAACATTTCAAAGTTTTTCAACGTTTATGAAGAAAGTAGGAAGCAGTCAGCAACGGTAAGTGGCCGCTGCCGCCTAATAGATATCGAAGTTTATTTCTTAATAAAAGAACCTCAATAACATTAAAAAACTAATTTATTTTCGAATGTACATTACTCTTGCGCTTCTCATTATAATTATTACGGTTTATAATATAGTCTAGTTTCTTCCTGGCTTTTAATTATATGGTGTTTTAATATGTACCTTGTTTTTAAGAAAATGCTTAGACTGTTAACTTTTGCGCGGGAAAGTTAAATTTTGTGAAAGGTAAGACAGAGTGGCATATACTTTTGTACTGTGTCAGACGGAATTGCTTCCATTTACGTCTGTGCTATTACCATAAATACTTCCGAATTCTTGGCAGCAGTTAACTAAAGCCAACAAGTGTTTGCAGGTGTTCCTTCAGTAAGTGGCGACAGATGTTTTTACCGTAAGAGAGTAACAAGGAGCAGCTATCACGGAAGCTACACGGGCCGTGGATATTCACAAGCTAATTGAAACAAGATAATTGAAAACCTGCTATCGGTTTCGGTTAGATTAGCTACTATCAGTTGTTAAAATGGTAAAAGGTTTGGTATCTGCCTAGCCCTGTGTGTAATAGACGTGACATTTTGTACGTATGTATGTTTATAAGACTAAATAGTGAAATATCAATAAATGTTAAGGTAATTAAAGTTAATTTAATACTTATTACCGTGTAGGTACTAGGTTCGAACCCCGGGTTGGATCATATGGGGTTTTTCTAGCTTGGACTTCGTCATATTAGCTGGGAGTTTGGATTTGAGCCCGGTGATGGTAATGGACCCCTATTTCATGGTGGGACGTATAACATACCCGGTGAATCGTGGGAATTTACTACACTTGTCTAACTTCCCCATCGGGGTCTTACAGGTTTAATGTCGTTATATATTTAATTCAGCATGAAACCTTTTAGCGTTCGACTGTGGGACACAGGTCTACTCTCAGAATGAGAAGGGTTAGGACGGTAGACAGTTACGTTGGGAAAATGCGGGTTAATAAAATTCTAACGAATTAAGTATAGAAGATTTTGGAGAATTAAGAAATGCTGGTTTCCCCACGATGTTTCTCTTCATCGTTACCATTTTATGAAGGAGCTGTGCGCTTGGATTTCAACCCAGGTCCCTCGAAGTATGAGACGGCATAAGCCACTTGGCTATCATTACTTTACATATTTTAGTTATAATATACATACATTTACTAAAATTATTTCAACATTAAGTAGCAATAGCAGTAGTAAGTAGTAGAAGTTAAATAAGTACCTGAATAATTATTTAACCATAAAGTAACTAACAATGGACAATAATCAAGCGTCGTTCGTAGTGTATTTACAAAATGAAGTGTCATAGAAATTCAGCGAATTCGCTAAATTCTCGTAGCGATTTGTCTTTACCCTGGAAGTACAATAGATAAAGCCAACACTTATCTTAACAAGTTAGAGTTATTCCATGTTTCCGCTGGAACAAATATATTTCACTCCTTATGTTCCATTCTTGGCTGGTATGAATAGGTTTAAATGTAGCTAGCGTGAAAAAAATACAGGTTTTTGACTGGGTTTCATTTTAGTACAATTATGTATATAGAGCTACCGTCTAGAGTCTATGAACGATATTCTCTATAAAGACTGTAACTGTAATAAAAAAGAACACTAAATAGAACACAAAAATAGAACAAAAATGACAACGCCTATTGAATATGTTTTGACAATGTATATGTAAATTGACAATGTCAGCATCAGTAGAAATAGCAATAAAAAAAGAACAAAAAAAATAGAATAACATAAATACCATCAAAAAAATGACAATGCAAATTAAAAACACAAAGAACGCAGCCATTTGCCGTTTTATATCGTTTGCGATGCTCAATTTACTTTTATTACTCTCCCGACCTCTCGTCTCAACATCTTGTTTATATTCTCTAACTTATTTAGCGACTACTTTGTTCCTTTATCTATCGGAGATGAAACATGGAAACAATTGTGAACAATCATTGACTTGTTAAATGTATAGGTACAACAATTAGCGGATTACTTCCGTTTTATTTGGAAAAATAAGATAAAAACCTTTTTCGTTCTCATCTCAAATTGGTTACAGTCATTGACTTGTTAAATGTTTCAGAACATGGATTAGTTGTATGTTGAACAAAAGATGAAACGGTTTTTCGTTCTCGTCACATAACAATTATATTTTGTTGGATCATTATGGTTGTGGGTTTGAATTTGAAAATTTACTATATGATTACTTCACAAAAAACAACTGAACAGCGGGTATTAGCGTTGATACAGTTTCTTCAGAGTCACTCTAGATAGTGTAAGAGTATAATCAACAGAGTAAGATTATCAATTGCATGATGTTTCGTAAACGTAACTGGTGACATGTGGGAAAGTAATACTACATTTGTTTGCCTACCTCTTTGGCGATTACGAGCGTTAGGTTACGTTTAATTAAGGTCAAAAAAAAAAATTAAGACTTGTGTGTTTACTCAAAAACAACTATTTAAATAAGAGATAACGATATCGTTCAATGTAACCTCACAATTGAAATTTTCTGAAGCGAAGCGTCATTAGTGTTAAATGATTCCCAGTGAGATGTTTGAACCCCATTAGCATCCCGACGCAGGGTCGCGGGATCCTAATTAAATTCCTTCCACTGTATAGTTTCACCCGTGATTAGGATGTTACTATTATTACATTAAAAGAGAATTTCGCTTTCACAATGACCCGGAGTTGTGTCGATAAATAATTACGCATATATATACATTTTCAATATAATTTGTGCTAATTTTTGGCTTCGAGTGTGGATTGTTCCCGGTTTGTTGCAATAGGCTCACATATGTATGTATACATGCATGTAACAGGGTACATAGTAGGACGTAAACGTAACTGGTGAAACGTGGGAGTGCACTACACCACCTCTGACTTCCGCTTCGGGGATTACAGGCGTGATGGTTCATTTTTCCGCTTAAATGAGTTATAATATAAAGTACTTTTATTCACTAATAAAAATTTTATGCAACTGTTAATATTTTTATTAACATAACACTGTTATTTTTAGTGGAAACCGAAGCAACTGTTTTAGGAAGATAAATGATCTTGTTAAGGCTTTCAACGTAACTACACTGTTTAAATTTTCTAAAGCGAGGCGTCATTAAGCCTCCCTGTGAAATGTTTAAGCCCCTTCAGGGTCCCAACACGGGGTCGCCAGTCCTAATTGAATTCCTTTAACATAGTTACAGTCTTGCCTGTGATTACGACGTAACGATGCTTAACTTGATGATGACGCGGTTTCCGGAACTTTCGCTGCAACTCGTGACATGGGTTACACGCCGCAATAAGCAATATTCGGAGGTTACAGTGTGGATTAGGGATACAGGTTCTCAGCTAGCACGACTATTGGATATGTAGAACTGTTACACTTAGTCTAATCATAATATATATAATGTTATGTTATATATTACTTGATTTTTATTATTTATCGTGCCATACATTGGAAGGAATAGTCTCATCCCTTATTCTGTAAGACGCATAATACAACAGGTAAAAAGTATGAATACTACACTTCTATATCTAGCTCTTCTGAGGAATAAAGGGGTGATATTATGCTATGTACTATACATATATGTTACATATAACATTACTTTGCACAGCTGTTATCTAATGCCATTAACTGTGTAATGTTCGCGACTGTTTGCCATTGACAGTCACGACTAATGGCACAACGTTGATTTACTATCGCTCGCGACTCTTAGCTAATAGCGTTTTTATCCTGTTTAAAGAGGTAACATCGTATAAAGAGAGATGATAAAAAAAGAATGGTTTCTCACCTTTTACGATCAATCTTGCTGTTATCTGACAGGCTGTGATCTTTCAATTCGTCGACGTGAAGGTATCAAAGGCAGAATTCGCTGGAAATGTCTTTTGCTAGATAAGCATTTTGTTCAATACTATCGCATGGTTAACTTAGCAAACTATTACCTCTGTTCACATGAGTTTTATTTTTCTTTAGAATTTCAGGATGTTACTTGTAGGTGTCGATTATTTTCGGAGAGTGACTGAATTATTTGGCCATTCGAGTTAAACTGTTTAAGCTGATCATGTGGCCGCGATTGGCTAATCTCCAAAAATAGGGAACAATGATGTTTATAACATGGGAAATAAGAACTTTACAGTAATCGTCTGCTATTGGCCGATTGCAACCGGTCCTGTCATCATGACTTGCATCATGCATGATAGTAAATCGATTGACCTATTCGGTTAAAGATGACGGTCACTTATGTAGTCTGTTGACCTAAATTGGTCAAAGATTGTTCACTCAGGTTATTCATTGACCCTTTTGGTCACCTATAAAACGGTGCAAGCTCTTTACAACTTCCAATATACGTACGTAGAGATAACTTTCCGTAGTGACCTGGCGTGCGGCCAAAGAATTAAAAGACGGAAATCCCGGTGCAGTGAGCGTAATAACCATTTGTGTCATATTGCCCCTCTTCGCTTATGAAAAGATTAGTTTCAGCCAATCGTTCCGGATCGCCGGTTTCACGTGTGTTACTCTTATTAAAACGTGTCGGGTTAGTTTATTTACGGATTGAGATAATTTTGTCTTATGGTAAGCTCAATGAATTGTATGTGTTGCATATTTGTAATTTTTACCTAAAGATAGTAGGTATTATGTAACTTTAAAATTAAACGTCACTCTCTGTAACGATTACAAAAACATAATCAGAAAGCGGTAATGTTCTCAGTAATATTGTCTGAGGCTTCTAAAGTTTGCTTAACCACACTTGGACAGTATACAACCTATGATCTAATTTTCCCATCTCGAGATCTCCGTGTCTAACTTTACAAGAATAAAAAAGGTGTCTTGAATACTAAAATATTTTCTGTTTGGTTATTTCTAATGATTACTGACTTTTTCTCGCTTGCAAGTTTACATAATTTCACTGGCACTATCTTTTATTACATGCTTAGTGTACCGTTCATCCGTTTCTCTTGTCTAATAGTGAATCGCCGAACGCCGAGCAATAGCGATATGTTGTCCGTTTGTACGTTTACGTTTATTTTTATTATTTGATTATTGTCCCTGGCGGCTACAATCAGGACCTCTTGTATTGTTACAAATACAATCGCAGGATAAACCTGTGAGAATTGCAACGTATATGTTTATGTTATTGAACTACTAAAGGATTTTACGGGAAAAGTTATATTGAGAAGTTAGCCTAGTTCTTTTATACATTTGACTGATGTATTTGTATTCAATTATTGAATCTTTTATGAGACAATATTTGATTTTACAAGCATCTATATAACTCCTACTATGAACTTTTTGTAATGCGTAAGATGTTTATGTAGCCAACTGCCCAATCCTCGGTAATTATTATGAAGTCATGAGATACGATAATTTGCTACACCAAAATACAGATATAAAATGGATGTGTAGATTAGCGAATTTGACAGAATAGAAACTAACTCATTGTCATTGTGTCGCACAGTTTCTCAACGCATTTTTTATTGTTTGCCTACCGTGATCTTTATTTATATTGCGCCTATTACAGTAGTAAAAAAGAATGGAAATAGGGAGGATCTCAATAAATGTCAAATTGACAAATTCCTTACTTTTCAATTACAGTCATTTATTTTCGTTATTAAATATTTGTAGGAGACACAATAATGGATCTTTTGAATATAAATGGAATTTTTAGTACAAAGTAAGTTGTAAGAAGCAGTCTGAGTGGCATCTTCAAAAGCGAATATGAAAAAGGAACCTGGCGTGTTGATGGTTATTTTGAAAAAGAGAAACGAATGATATTTTCAGTATCTATTACATTAAAATATGTGTAATTACGATTGTATAGTTTAAATTGTTCTTATAAAAATTCGTTATTATTAACACATATCACTATGACAGTAATTTCATGATAATATATGAAGAAAATGAAAGTGCAGAACACCACAACTTGCTCTCTGGTTAACAAACCATCTCATGTTCAGTTCGTATGCGTGAACATCTCATTTTCATTTGGAAATTAGAATCGATATAAGTACATATGTATATCGATTCAATAATAAATATATGATGTTAATAAATAATGAATAGATTAAAGAATTTATGTAAATTCTCTCATCTTTCTGTTGTTGGAAACAAATGCCGTAGCCAAATGCCTGAACACATTGACTTCATTTGAAATGCGTGTGTATATTGAATATAAGCCGTGTGAGCATATAAAAAACAACGTTTTTTCTTTTTTCTAATTACGTTGATATAACAACAAACAATATGTTCATAAACATACTCATCATGTGGGCGAGTTATTATTAATATTTATACATAGATTATTAATATATTTGTTTATGTAAAAAATATTATATGAAAAATTATATTGCGCGGAACGAATTTTTCTCCCCAAGCGTGGAATACATTTTATATTATACATTTATTTAAATCATACGCCCAGCTAGATTAATAACTTACCTTCTTCATATAATATGTTTTTGGTTCTTTTTATACAAGCGGTGTAACTTCTTATAAAAGTGTTCTTTTTAAACTCCTTATTAAATAACTATTGACATCAGAATATTGCGTTACAGAGTTAGGTATGCATTTTCAGTAACTAAATTATTAAAATATTAAGTTACTGCAAATTATCTTTAAGATATCGGAGTTATCAGTAAAGAATGAAAATAATTCTTATAACAGTTAGGTAAATTGATTAATATTTTTTGGACGTTTACTTTCAACGAAGGTTTAGTGAGCGCAACTAGGCTTTCACGCTTAAGTACCTATAAATTACCTACCATGCAAGAGCTACTTTGATATTCAAGTTCCGAGCGTATCCTTTTAAATTTAAGACATTGCAATATTGATAACCAATAATCTATTACTGACTAGTGACTAGTCAAGAACAAAAGGATGTCTCAAGACTTATACCAACTAAAAGTGTTGTGCTTGTCAAATTCTCTCATGTCACATATAAATTTATTTTCATAACAAGATCATAACAATAAAACATCAAAATAAACAGTCAAAAAAGCACATTGTTCTTGTCAGGCTTTTGAAATTTAATCGAGTTCAAATAAAGGCAAAACAGTACGAGTTTGAATACATAAATGTACGAATGCATGCACAAACAAATGAACGCCGAAGCGAGATGCAGTGTTTGCGCGCCGCGCTGCGCGGGACAATAGCGCCGCTGATGGACCGTCATCATAACAAATGCGCTTGTCTCCCAGTGCATTTTGTAAAGCGTTTTGGCTCTATTTCAATATCACCTGTGACATATAAATTCCTTCATGCCTAATCTATTCAAAATGGTACTTGGTACTCTTATATCACGTTTATAATAATACCTACGTCTATTTTACATGCTTAATCATAATTATGTCTATTTTACATGCTTCTAATTTTTCATATTCAGGAATTGGTTGTTTTTTTTTTAATATCAAGAGGTTCACGTTTAAGTATAACGTCATCTGATTATTTCCATACGATCTAATTGGACTCCGCGTTAGGTATTCTTATATTCAGAATCGTTTCCGACTACGTGCGGGAAAATCTTTCGCTAATCTGCTGGCTGCGGTTGACAGCTGACTGCATGCGACCTCAAAGAAATGCACCTCTTCGTACCTGGCTTCTGTATTTATTTTTATAATATACAATAAAACAACACTTTTGTATTTCCCCAAAAGGGTAGGTTCACTACCACCTTTCATCGGTTACGTTTACATTTCACTATGGAAAGGGTCGCTATTGCCATACAGTGTACACACTGAGCCACTAGTAGGAATTTCATTTTAGAAAAGCCCAACAATACCCAACCTGGGAATAAAACCGAGGACCCCTCGATCAGCAAGAGCGCTTGGAAGCACTTGACTGACGAGGCAGTCAACGACATAATAATAATAATAAGTTTTTTTAAAATATAATGTCCGCGTATTCCGCTGTGTGCTCGCTAATTCGGTTTGAGGTAGAATGATCGTATTTACGCGTACATGTAGGTAGGGGGCTAGAAACGTGCAAGAACATCACTTTGAAATCTGGAGTACATCGATAAGGATCAATGAGGACCTAATGATAGCAATAGGGAACGATCGCTCCACCTTTCGAAGCTCATGATAAATTGGACGTAATTCAGCTCTAAAGGATCCAATCCACTTCCGAACGAAAGTATTTCAAATCACGAGCATTAAAGGAGCCATTGGGTTTAATAGATTACTTTAGAATTATAGTCGCTACTAGTTCTAGGTGTAATGTTTTAGAATTAATTTTGTTTTATTTCACGTTCTGTAGTAGGGGAGACCGGGGATGAAAGTCACATTTTTTTTTCATTTTGATATAACTACCTAAATTAATCGTTTTGAAATGACTATTGTATACCAATCGTTAGTGCAATTA
>DWME01007114.1:0-12921 GCA_018244795.1 Parelbella ahira ahira
TGCCACTAGGCATTAAGTTCGCCCTTTGTTATGCCTGTATGGTGTGCAATAAAGAGTAAATAAATAAATAAATAAATCGTAATGGTTGTTGCCTTAAATGAAAGAAAAGATCAGCACTTATCTATTTATTGTCTGATAACCAATACCGAGTAATTGCTCTTCATTAATTAATTTCAATTGAAAGACAAAATGATTTCATTATCTTAATTATACTATCTCCTCGAGGCTCTGTGATAGGGAACACTTAGCATAAACACATGAAGTGTTTCTTTTTACTGTATTTATGCTAAATAACCATATAAATTTATGATCCAATATATATTGTTTTTAAGACTAGATCACTCATTTAGTAAATAGGTATTAGGAAACTACTTAGATCAAAACAGTATACCTATTTTAGTGTCCATATGTTAGGCTTATATCGAATTTTTATACTGTAAATAACTTAACGTATTAGTAGTGGGTACCTACCTGTAGATGTCTTACGGCCAGAGATTCTGAAGAACTTCTGCAGTAAGTGTCTCCATTGTAACTATGCTTTGTGATATAAAAAAACGTTCGACTTACTGCCAATATTGTTAAATTTGGTTTAAATAACGTTTGAACGAATGGGTTATGGAAAAAATGTAGATCTCATTATCGTGAATACGGCTGTATGTCTAACCTACTATTTTATTTTTATTTTTTAACGTGTGCCACCTGTTTCTATGTATTATTTGTATGACTTTTAATTTTGTATATTTCGCATTTAGTTAGCTGTCGAGGTGGGTCTCACTGAAAATCACCGCTGCGAGTTTCCTATTGCTACTCATGCTGAGTGAGGTCCCTTTCACATCGTACTGCAGCACAGCTCTATCTAAGAATATTGTTTTCTGTTTCGTAGAAGATTATCATTTTTACTAATGTGTTTTACTTTTTTTCTGTAAAATGTTACCTAAAAGTGCTTTGTGCATGTGGTTTCCTATTTCTGTCCTGTGCTGCCGTATTTGTTTTATGTGAATAAAGTTATTTTCTTTCTTTCTTTCCAACTCATTTTGACAAAAATCCGACTCACTGTTACTATGCTATTGACGGCAAATACACCACAGTAAATTTTTTCCCAGATATTTTTCAAAATGTGTCGCGATTATGGACAATTAGAGGAATGAAGTAGGTTAGGTATATACTAAATGTGAGAAATAAAAACGATTACCATTAATTATATTGTATCTATAACAAAATTAGTTCGCAGCTTACACATGAAGCTATTATAAATAAAGATAGAAAACATTCAATAAGTCGCAGAAAGTATTCAATAATCAGCCTATATAAATTGATTTTAAAAGTAATTGCAAAGCCATACAACATACTGTAAACTTTTTGTGGACGACATTTCAATGAGTTTTTTTTATTATCAATAAGTAGGAATATGAGAGATAGTGAATGACAAAACATAGGTATTACTTCCATTTCATTTGGCACATTGCTTAGCGTAATGCTGTACAAAGGGACGTGGACAAACTTTCCCATAGGACAAATAAAACTTTTGAATGTCGAATTAAATAATTCTAAATCGTTGCATTTTGTCTTCGTTTATGGTGTAAATGTGTAGAATAAGATCGCTTTAGTACAAATTATTGATAATATTAATGTTATCATGTCTCAAGCTAGGTGGCGCTTGTTACAATTTTAATATTTCATATGTAATAGAGACTTGGATGAAAAAAATGCATTGAAATAGTAATGTGTTTTTCTCGCTCTGCTGCCTTGTGCTCTCGCTCTCGCAATTAACTTTGTTACTACATTACTGTATTTATACTAATGGGCCGTTCAGACTACGACACAAACTCTGACATAAATGTCAGAAATTAATGTCTGTACTGTTACACTTAGACAACATGTTCACACAGGGGCTGTTGCGACACAAATTATCGTGTCGCAATAAATTTTCCAATTACAGACACTCGTGTTCACACAGAGACATTCGATTTATACTGGGTGTACCGTGTATAGTGTCGTAGTCTGAACGGGGTATAAGAGTTACAATCTAAGTTACAATATTTGTTTACTTGTAATTAAATGTTAATACATTACATTTCAATGCGTACGATTAAATATTTCACACACATTAGTATTACATTGGTATATCACTAAAATTTAAATTTTATTGGCAATTTTTTTAACAGGGCCGTCACACAATGTATTTTTTATCTTAACATCTTATCTGTAATTGATATTTTTTTAAATTACGAACGCACCATTAAATAACCCTTTGAAAAATGTATGACTTTTCAGAATGAATTGTATTCAATTTTAATTTTAAGCCTAATCTTTTTAATGCCTGTGGCAACCCTGTGGAACTGTACGCTGTGAGCTTGATGTATGTATACACTATGCTTTGGGAAAATACAATATCTAAGCTCTTGTGAATATAATTGATAAGCCACAACTATGGATGTAGTCAAATATAAGTACATATATACCAATAGATTTTTGTTAGAGAAGTTAAACACGGTACACAGTTTATTTGATACATAGCCTCACATATCGACTGGTAATCCTATTTGATTTTGAAAAAGCACGACAAATATTTGACAGAACCCTAACGGTGGCAGTGGACTTCTTTGCTATTTCTCAAATGTCATTCATTTAATAAATAGCAAACTGTCTCTTTTAACAAACAGAGGATGCAAAAAAAATCATTGAAAAGTGTAAATAATTTTCAGTACCTACTGCTTTATAGATTGTCAGACACACAAACACCTATAGAAACCTAAAAATAGTCTAAAACACATTAAAAAACTTTTCTTATCACTACGGATGGTTACATTTTGTTTTAATTGGCATTAGGTACACTGTGTTTTCTAATTTCTAAATTAGGCGGGATTGGGGTGTTTGGAAATAAGTCGGTGTAGTTATAAAAAAAAAACAAAATAACAACAACAAAAACCCAATTTTTATTACCATTGCTCATAAATCGAATAACTTTTTATTTGATCTTTTATTGCTTGTTGAATTTCGAATACTATGTATTACCTACGAAAATTACATGAAAAAAAACAATGTTTTTTTAAGTAAACTGAAGCTTGCATACTAGATTTAAAAATATATATAACAAAAATCAATAATGGTCATTAAAATTTCAACATGAAAATGTATGAAAAGGGTAGAATAAAATAATAATAACAATATTGTAATTTTAAAGTGCCCGGACTTATTTCCAAGTGTTCAAAAATAGAAATTTCGTTCAAAACGCCAAATATCAGTCTTATTTTTTGTATACATAGGAGTCTAGAGAAGGTGAATTCGTGGACCGAGCGGCAGCCGGCAGGACAGTAAACATTTATAATTAACTTACGCGCTACACTTATTAGTAGTTAAGATAGAGCCACAGCGACGGCCAGGAGGCGTTACGTATTTAAATAAGAATTTAAAATAGGAATAACAATATTTTGAAACAACTCACACACGGCCTGCTGCCCTGCTGATAGAGCCTGTAGGGGTTACTATACGGTTGATATACGACAAATTGTTGAGCTCTTCCCAAAATATTTGTCCTGGATTGTAGTGGAACCCACGTTCTCCTATTCATCAGTGAGGCACACTAGCCACGGGACCAACGGGACCATTACTTAATAATCTTCTTACGTTCTGCCACCAGCCAGGCACGGGGTTCTCCCACCGCTGTTGGACGCCTGGAGTGTATTCTACGACGCTTCTCCACGCGAAAACATAGTTTAGCAGGCAAACCCACATCTATCACATGTTTTTAAAACGTTTTTGAGGCTTCCGACGAGGTTTAACGATTGCTACCAAATGATAACAACCACAACCGACTGGTTCACGAAGCCTCCGAAACACAAATACACTAAGAACAGGCGGTGAACGAGACAAGAGCTGACCGCGTTCTATGTTGCTTAAATTAACAGACTACTTGCAACCGCGTGCAGGCTATGAGCACTTTCAACACAGCAGAAATAAAGAACACAAACCAAATACGAAAATAATAGTGCGTTCTACACCAATAAATAGAAAAGCGAGGAATACAATATATAATAGAAATTATTTTAATACTACATAGATATATACGTAATATATTAGAAATACAGAAAAAAGTCACGTCGCTGTCGCTAATAAGAGATTAAATTGAGTTAGACTTAAAACTACAGTCAATAAAGATGTCTACAAGAAGTCTTATAAGAATTAGTATATAAAATGTATAAAAAGTATAGTTGTGTATAAAACAAAGACGATAATTACTAAGACCCTAAAACTCTAAAAACGTTCATTGTTACACTAGTCTACTTTTACCCGGAAGAATATAATGTACGTATTAATAATATATTATTATAAATGCAAAATTAATTCAGACTATCTCTCCGATACGCTTTCACGACGGAACCGCTACACGATGCGATGGAACTCAACATTCAGCCAGTTCTGACAAGACATGGGCACTATTAAATAAAAACGCGCTATTGCTATACGCGGAAAATGTTTCAAGGCTTAAGTAGTTTGGTACACAACTAGAAAAACTTTTTTTTTAAATTTGTTTACACGAATTTAAAGCTATTCAACTACAAAACAAATTGGCTACATTTTATTTAATAACACCAGACAATAAATTTCAAATTCGAAAAGCGTCTAGAGTACGTATATTATGAAAACATATTTAGTTAGTTTATTAAAATCAATCATTGGTTTGAAATAAAGCTACTTTTAATATCTATCACACTTGGAACATTCGCCTTGAACGCAATGCGAACAATTTATCATAATTTATGCTCGCATTATTTTTGAAATAATAAACGTGAGTATAAATAAAAAAACTTAAACCGGCGCAGTAAATATTTGGATAGAAATTATATAATATAACTCATAGGGGAATAACTGCAATTACCTACTGCACATTATTATGTTAAATGTCTCACAAAGACCACATTTAATAATGTCAGTTCCGAAGTAGGTATATGTAAATTTTATTACTGTAAATTTAAGATATTTATGGAATACTTTAATTAATGTACATTTTTAAATTTTTAACGACACCATCGAATCTTTTTATTATTTCTTTTATCATTAACTCTATTATTATCATCGCTATTGGACACGAGCTCCTTCAACATTAGGTTAAGGTCATCGTCAGTTAGACACACATCTTAGAAAATTTGTTGATGATTTTAAACAAGTGTATCCTACACTTTTGGGCTGTTTGATTTATGACCTTATTTTAGCATTTGTTATTTTGTAACTCTACAAGCTTTAAGTAGCGTGTGAGGTGTTTAAAATTAGGGCCCGAAAATTAAAAACGTATAAATTAATTAGTGGATTGATAATGAGGGACTATTATTATTTTTATTAATGAGGGACTATCAAATGTGGTCCATATTGGACAATTATGTTGACAATTGTCTCATATCACGTTTTGAAAACTATATAATTGTGTATGAGTACATTTTAACGGACAATCGCATTGCACCTATATAATTGATATATATAATCGGAAAAAGTCATAATCGACAAGAATACATGTTACGTACAATTTCTAAAAATATTAATTTATGTAAAATTAATTCAATAAAAAATCCATGTGTTGCGGTCGATTGAAAATCATTCAATTTGGCTACAAAATAGGAACATTATAATTTGGTTAAATTGAATTGTGTAACTGCCAAGCATGCCACATTCTCTTATGAACACTAAAGCATTAGTATTTATTGACACAAATATTATGTGGTCACTGTAAATAGGCATGAGTGAGTGAACCCATATATACGGAAAAAACATGAAAATCATGTACACATATTTATGTTACAATGTACACAAACTGTAATACAGTGTTGGCCTCATCATATATTATCAGCTAAAGTGGTGTTGAGAACAGTTGGTATTAATTATTATCATGATAATCGCATTATCTTTAACAAACAATGGAATAATAATTAAATAAGTAAACATTATAAGTGGGAAGTAATGAAACTTGACAATTAGATCTTCACGAGACCTAACACGGTCGAAGGAGGCCTACACTACACTACCCACACGCTTCTTAAATGCTATACATTGAGGGTTACACATTAATACAACCTTATTTTTAACACAAATGCGTACAGTCTATCCATGTGTACAACACACTAGTCTAAAGTTTAATAATAAAGACAATAATACCACGATAATGATAATAAAAAGCTAGGTTATAGCAAATTAATGAAGAAACAGACTTAGTCTTTTTTTCACCCTGTTATTTTTGACAATGGATGCTTGACTCTTTTGTATATTAAAGAAAAACATTCTTTTGTGAGTGAAGACAGCCTAGAGCAAATGTGTCGGCGAGGTAAATAAGACAAAAGGTATTTTCTTAATATAACATAAAGACAAAAATTTAAAAGGATTTTGTCATATGTATAATTTAGTAGCGATAATTACAACGAATAAAGGAAATTACACATTTTAAACATTACAAAAGAGTCAAGTTAAACCTATAATTGAAGTAACACTGATTGAATTTTCATTTCATAATTCTTTGATATCTTTTTACAGGTTAATTCAACAAATTCCTTTAAATAGTAAAAAGATTTTATAAAAAATGCCAGGAAATAGAATTTTGTTAATCACTTACTGAAAGATTAAACAGAAATAAAATGTGAAATCTCAAACACTTTTCTCTGTATGATTCCCTTTTACAGTTACTTCATTAATAGGTTCTGATCATCCAGCACTCCCTAATAAATACTAATTTTAACTCCAGAAATGTGACTGAGGAATAAACACAAAGATTAACGGCACTTTGGGTCTTAAAGCAAATCTATGAGCACCTTTGAGATTAATTTACAATAATAATAATATTAATATATCAATGGTCGGTCGCTTTTCAAAAAAAAAAGGGACTGAAAATAATAGTATAATAATTGTGTATAATTGAGATCTGATTTCTTATTGTTGGGGATATAATTAAATAGCGAAAAAAATGTTAAAGCATCTTAAAATAGTCCTTTTATGAACAGTATAAGAAATAAGCATCAGAGCAAGGAATATTTAATAATTGTCAAGACTAAACTGGAAAGTAGTTGGAAGATTTACTGATCGCCTGGATTAATAAAGGGTAAGTGAATATTAGATTGTGTTATTATTAAATAAACTGCAAATTAAACAATATAAATCTGCTGTGAAGATTCTCAAAATGTGGCAGGCGATATAACATAAATAATGATAAATGAATTCCAAAAACAAAGAGAACAGTAGTGTGCATGATATGATTAATAAATACATGCCTTAATCAACTATTTCATTCAGCTTTTGCCTTCGAGCAATATGCTCTGCTTCCATACAATGGGCCATTAAGATAGACTCACCAATTATGACACTTTCAAAGCACAGCGAGCATGCATACATTGCATCACCGAAACAAACGATTTTGTTATCATCTCTGTACATTGTCATAGAATTGAGTACTGTACTTGGCTGGATCTCTTTTCCTGTTGACATACATTTTTTGATATATGCCGTCTTGTAAAGGAAATGTATCTTCTCACAATGTGTCTGACTCAGAATGTGCTTCAAAAGACCATTTTCTTCGGTCTCGATACTCTTGCAAGCGGGGCAGTGGAATGTTATGATGTTCTTGGACTCAAACTCTTGGGTGGATGGGGTGCATTTTAACTGAATACTGTGAACTTGTACATAGAATGTTATCCGTTCAATAGCAGCTTTCTGGAGAACTGCACTAAATAGACTGGTGTCCTCAAAACTGTTGTAGCTAACAATCTGATCCAACGATTCTGAGTATGCACTTAGAGTGGAAGAATCCAGACTAAAGTTGCCAATGGAGGAGGTGATCAATGACATTGATCTATCTGATTTGTTTGTAACTGTAGATTCAGCCTGAGGTGATGGTGAATGTTGGCAGTGACAACTGCAATTGCATTTGGGCAAATTGGACTCATCAGAATCGCTTAAAAGCATTGTAATGTTATTCCCAGAAACACTACTAGTATCATCATTGTCCAGTTCAAGTGAAAACAAATTGATCATGGCTTCTCTGAGATCTGGGAAGTCGAAATACTTTATCTTCTTTCTTGGCGTGATTTTAACTCGTTTTTGACAAGCTCGATGACCCTTGCTGACATTGATTGTAATTCCTTGGCATGTGGTGCGGTGAGACATGCGGTTCTTCTTATCATTATTTTCAGAATCTGTTGAATAGTTCTGGAGGTGCTCTTCAACAAAGTAATCTATTGTATGCTTGATTGCTTGTAATTGATTCTTGACCTTATTTTTAATTTCACTATCTTCTTTCTCCATGATAATATTCCAGGAGCCAGCCGGGCTCGGCCCTCTGGAAACATTGTCCATGTATGTTACTTCACCAAGTTTTTTTGGAATATTCACAACATCGGTGTCAGCAAGAGCGGTGATGACAGACCGAGAGTTGAATACTTTTGAGAACTCAATATGAAATTCAAAGTCGTTGAGTAGTTTCTTCAAAAGGCATTGAATTTTTTCAAGCTTTGTCTGGTAGTCGAGTAGGAGTCTTATACGCTCCTCTTCATTTTTGTCTATTTCTACATCACCAAAAGACTCAGGAGTTACTGATGGAGCTTTTGTATGATCTTCATTATTGGACTGGGTATCATTCTGGGCAACTTTTCGGCACATTTTAATTTCAGACTTGCTGGAGTCCACAGAACCGTCAGAATCCGATTGATCTGATAGTGATTCAATATCATAATTCTCTTCTTCAAAGACAGAGTTATTCTCATCGGACTCGGAGTTGTTGATTTCAAATGATTTGTTGAAATCAAAACCTTTGAAACGGTTGTTAAATACATCAGAACTTTGGCATTCTAATAGTATGTGTTTCGGAGTGTTCTCTACATTGAAATCATCGTTTTTGAAGTTGTGGATAGGCTCTGTCAGGGATCTGGTGGCTTTATTAATGTCTAGCCGTAATTTTTTCGACTTTCGACGTCGTGAATTTGAGCTGTTACTCATTAGCAAATCCGTGTCTGATAAACTACCCTTTTTTGCTGCGTAATTTTTTACGGATTCAGGTAAGAGGATGCACTGCCGCGATGTAGAATCAGGTTCCTCGGAATTAATTATAATAGAATCATTTGTAACTATGGTATGTCTCCTCTGTTTTATTTGTTCCTCAGCGTCCTGGTCCTCGGGTTTCTTAAAGTAGTTGATGTTTGAGATGATTTTCCTAAGCGAAAATGCCATTTTATCGACTTCACATATGATTGGAGCAACTGTTGCGTACAGCGAACAAAGGAATGAAAGAAAATACACTAGAGTATCACTTTATAAGAGCGGTAACAAGTACATCGAACAGATTTTTGATTTTACTACAGTTTCATGTCTCTAAAATATTACGTTAATTTAATCCACCCTCGTATTGGCGTTTTATTTTAAAATTTATCAGAACACGAACAAAGACTTGTAAAAGTCAGATTGACAACATTCGGGTTCAATAATTTGTCTGAAGTAAGACAGCCTAATTGAAAAGTTATCGCTAAGGTTCAAAATATATATGACTTCATACATCCAACATGCCTTCTTTAACTTGTAGCTTCTTATTGAACATATATATTGTTGCTGCAAATTAAGTTTTTCAATAAGATATCAGAAAATTTTGAATGTGGAGAAATTACTTAAATATTATAAAGTAATTTCAATATTAACTATAATGGAATTATTTGTAACGTAAGTTATCGGCTTACTGCCTAAGGCTACGAAGGTAAGAATTCTGCCAGGCATGTTGATTATTATTAATCTGTCAGTATGTCAGTACCGACAGCTGACATGCCAGGCAGCACAAGTTATTTACTTGTTTCAATAGAGATAACAACATAATCGTCGAACACAACAGACGTAATTACTTTGATACTATGATAATAATCTGATCGTATAAAATAAATACATAGACCTACAAAGTAGTTTTGTGTGAATAAAGAGTTCCAAACAAGGTTCGTACAAAATATTTTGATCGTGAAGAGATACATACCGTTATAACATCAATTGTTTTTAACTTGTGACAAAACTTTTAAAAAGTACAACAAATTCGCATAATTTCGTAATAGTTGTCTTATTTTCATTTCCTTCTCCGGCTGAGCTCGGAAAGATCTTCACATAACTGATTGTTTGACCATAAGTGTGAGTTAAGTATCTCCATTCTCCATTTCCATGCGACAAGCCGAAAACGGCGCGATGGCGCTCATTGGGGGAGGCCTATGTCCAGCAGTGGACTGAGAAAGGCTGATGATGATGATGATGATGATTCTCCAATAAAGCATGCTGGAGCAGCATTACGTAAAATGCTTCTGGACTTATACAGTGAGATGTAAAAAATCACATGCTATGGTTAATTAACTCACTCATGTAAGGAAAGAGGTATGGAAATAAAAACAAATTGCAATATCAATTTGTATGATGAACATTGCATTGAAAGTGTAGCCTGTAATTGATACATATGGTGATATTTGAAGGACTATTCTGAACATAATATATGTTATAAATCATCAGAAAACATATATATACTCAATTATGCTTATTTCTTTATGTTTGTTTTTTTTATAGGACACAGTTCTTTAATATTTTAATAACATGTTAATTTTTAATTTCCCACATCATAATCAAAATAAATAGTCATATATTTCATTTGTTAACTCACTTTTCATTGTACACTCACTGCTCTGGTCATGCATATAGGAAAGGGAACTATGCTACATGTCACTCTGAATACACATTACTACAATCTATGAAGATTACTATTCCATAATTGAGTTACCCATATTGCTTAGGATCTTGTTCGGCTTCAGTACAAATCTACTTTCAATTTGGTAACAGACCTTTGTTTTTAAAATCCAGTCACCTAATATCACTACATCTATAGCATAGTATTGTTAGACAACTACAAAATTTTTATTTTTTAACAAAATACAGAACTGCAAGATCCAAATCTTTTAAAAATGTACACTCATAACTATTTTTCAGATGAAACCAACAATAGATATAGAGTCTCTCCGCACGGAGCACGAATCAGACGAGCAATGGGAAGTGAGGCGAAGTTTCATGATGGAACATCAGGACAACTTTGAAGAAGATGAACTTATCACCTTGGCTCAGCTATTCACTAACATTGAATTCCTCGGATGCAGGTATACATGCTGTGTACCATTATCACCAAGAATCCATTTATCTCTCCTTGCAGAATTAGATGTTGAAGGTCAGATTTGTCCACAGGCCAAGAACAACTTGCCTATTTCACACACCATAGAGAGCTTAATGGAGAACTCTAAGACCATATTGATATCCCATTATTTTGTAAGGGTTATTGTCTGTATAACAAGTAGATTAATTTGGGGTAGATTAAAATGTGGGTGAAATTAGGAGTTTTATTAAACCTGCAATTAAATTAATTCAGTAACCGAAATGATTTTCTTTAAGTTTATGAGGTAACCCTAAAATTGTATTAATTTTACTTTTACAGATACCCGCAACAAACAATGAAAAGAATAGCCAAATTGGCAGAGAAAGTATCAGCGAAATACAAGGAGAGCAGACGGAACAAGCTGAAGCGGACCTTCGTGGAGGCGAGCAACGCCGCCGAGCAGAAAGCGAAACGGAGCTTTAAATAAACTAATTGTAGTTATATCAAATATAAATTTTATGTTTTCTTTTGTAATCTATAAAATAACAGTTATGGATCTACTTACGTTATGGATCACTTATGAACGTTAAATATAATTGATAAATCCTAGGCGTGTACTACGTTTTCAAAAATATACCGGCGTGATATAACGCTATGTTATGTATGGTCCACTAAATTTATTGACAGTAAAATCTATGAGTTACAAAATTATTTACAATTATGTCGTAATTACCAATCCTATAATAATGTACATGTCGCAGCCATCTAGTTATATTAGTCAGCCAATTGGACGCCTACGCCGTTCATTAATCGCCGGCATCTAACTAAATTACTAGGCCGATAGGTTTTTCACTGAACGCTTAACGACTTGATGTATTGAAAATTAGCCCGTGGGAAATGACTGTCCAAGACTCAGGTAAGTGATTGTAACATAAGCAATCACCAATATGTAATTTAACAAAATGACAAAACGACGTTCAGCCATCTGGTTAAACGTTGTGCTAAATGAATTAGCTGGTTGTTATTCAGCTATTTAATTGAATGCCGGCATTTAGTTAACGGACTAGGGTGTTAATTAAATTCCTGATTAAGCTAGTTGGCTGCGACATATACACCAATATCATCATCATCGTCATAGGCCTAATCACGTCCACTGCTCCAATAGCACGCCACTGAGCTCAATATTCAGAGGGATGATTTCTTATTTGTTAATTTGTTTTGCGCTGGAATAATAATATTGAACCTCATCAATGAATAGCTGCCTTACCTTTTCTAACAATAGGCAAAATAGTTTTCAAATTTATATTCTGGCGCCTCTTCACTGGCAAGTGCCATTAATAATATGAATTGATCTAAATATCTAATTTAATAGTACAGAAAGAACTTCATGAGTTTATTTTTGAAGGTATACTTCTTTAAGCGCGTTATGAAAAAATGGTGAGAGTTAAATTTTAAGAACCGCCACACAAAAGTTACAGCATGAAGTTGCAGCGGTTGAGTTACAGTATGACGTTGCAGCGGTTGCAGTCACGAAACAAAAGCTGCCAACAAAATAGAAATTATTTAAGAACTTAGTTTTAGAATACTCAATCACCAATAATAAATATTTAAAATTAAGAATCTCATAATATCTAGTATAATTTATATCATATATATTTACTATTCTCAAAATTTTATTTTTAATTATATATATATATATATATAACGAGGTGTTTTGCCCAACACAGTTTCTAGAGGGAGTGACGTCAGGATTGCCGACGTCACTATTCTCAATATTCTTGCTCATGACC
>DWME01007115.1:0-12921 GCA_018244795.1 Parelbella ahira ahira
GACGACTATTTACTACTACAGCATATATAACCAGGAAACATCGTATTCATATTGAATCATGATTGTAAGAATCACAGTCAGGTCTGCTAGGTTTTTTTATTTGGTGCTGCGTGCTCTCTGTCTACATCGTAAGAGAACTGGAGTTGTGATATAGCAACACTAGTACATTGTATATGTAAATACTTATAGCTTACAAATAGTATTCATTACGATTGGGATACTGTCCATACATGGTCTAATTAAATCAATAAACATATATTTTTGTCTTGTATAATCATAGAAGTGGAAAATACGCGACTGTTTAAATGATTATATTATTAAAGGTCCATTGGCTGTATCTTTAAATTCAAAATTTGCACGCTCACTGTTTTATAAAGCTTCTACATTCAAAAACCTTTCAATAGAAATACTTCGAGTATAATACTGCCGTCGATTAGCATCAGACAACGGCTCTCACTGGTGTTACGAGAAACTCTGGAATATCCTTTATCTGTACGATTAGCTTGAGAAACGTACCATTTTAAAACCGTAAACTCTCTAAATTTTACTATTTAACTTTGGAAGGACGGGCATTAGACCACGCCATGGGATATTATCAATATATTCCCATACTGTTATGGTTGCCTTCTTACAAACGTCTTCATTTAGGTTTGTATTATCTTTTGTGCGCTCCACCTTAAATCTAAAACCTATCATAATCTGTTTACATAGTAAATACGTATATTATGGTGACAAAAACTTAATACGGTTAAGATAGAAGTGAAGATAATGAAGAATGTATGTTATTAAATATATTATGTTGCTATTTAAATGTGTGTGTCTGTAGTTCACCAGCCGTCCAGTTACCATAAGTATATGCTGTCTTCGAACCTATTTTGAGGTCAGATTGTCGTGTGTGAAAATTAATATTAATTATATTAATTATTTTTTAAATTATGGTAGACTAGCGTTTGGCCGCGATCCCGCCTAATGGAAAGCGCAAATGCGTCCTAGCATTGGGCGGCACGCCTAAGGACAATTAATACACATAAACACTTACCACAATCGCCTTTGTAAGCCAACCGCAGCTCGTTTTGCTCACGACACGCCGTAGAGTCTAACTCGCACTGTGAGGGGTAGGTTTGACCGTCCGATCCGCACACTACCTCCGATTCCTAACAAACAATATATAATAGCTATTTATATATATAATCGCTTACCAAGAAGAAGGGAGTATAAATTATTTTACTACGACCTCATGATACAGACTGTATTTTTATTTTTATAGACAAACGATTTTATACGATAACGGAAACGTATCCCGGATACACGTATGTAACTAATTTAATTTTGTTTGATGTTCAACTGGTATCGATAAATCCCTTATTTTTCACAAGAACTAACTTAAACTAACTTAAAATATTTACTACTTAGGAATAACTGCTTAACATAATATCTATCAAACCGAAATAGCGAAACAAGAACTTCTGTTCAGCGGCATCAATCGCAGCAGTATTGGAGCCTTTACAATTAAACCATTGACCTTCAGTTCCACAAGTTCAAATTCCACAAGTTATCAAAAAAAATAAACAGCAAGTAACTGTACGAAAATAATATCGTATGGATTTTATTTCTAAGCAAGTTATAATAATACAATTTGTATAACAAGGGGCTCAATGTTTTGTTGAGCTAAGTGGCCATTGTTGCGGCATTATGTTCAAGCACTGTTCAAAATCCGACTTAAACTGATGAGAATTTCATTCTCCACTTAATTTTAAACCGTGAACATTATTTTATGCTTCGAATAACGGTACAATTGATACAAAAAATAATGAGGTACTAATTCTTTTTTATTATTATTTTTGTTTTGTACCCATAGTCTATTCTTTTTATTATACATATACGTTTAATAGGCTAGCGTTTGACTACGTTCTCGCCTGATAGAAAACATAGATGCGTCCTAAGATGGTCCACAGATCTCTAGAAAAATCCTATTGACCCTTGCTTTGAGTCCTACGAGTATGCTGTCTAGAAACAACGTTGTATAATAAATTCAGTAGAAAGTCTAATAAAGTTATTCTTCAAGGTACAGCCTCAGTAGCATTTTGGGACATTTCAATTAAAATCTCCCGGCTTTATAAGCATTACCTGAGCTTCTGTGCAGTTGTGATTGCAGCGGCAAGCTGGACGGCCGGTGTCCTCGTCCACTGAGCAGTCCCCGCCTCCTTGACAGACGATGTCAGCGCAGGTTTCTGGGTGACATTATTAAAAATTCACTTTAAATAGTAGGTATAATTTTTCAATTTCGATTAAAACAGTTCTCGTAGTTCATTTAAGATAATTTTGTACGTAATGAGCATAGAACAAGAGCGTCAGGTTTGTAAGATAGAAATATTTGTCAGTTGGTGCTCTCTGTATATTCTGTAAAGAAACAGGCGTGTGTAATAGTGTTGTAATAGTGATTAGTTTATTTATGCATAATTTTATTGTGGCTATTTCCAAAATATGGTAATAACAACAAAATTTTAATTTGGTTTTCTCATATCTGCGAGCGAAGCCGCGGATAAAAATTAGTTATACATATTATCATGGTGTTAAAATTTCATTCAAAGGATGGTATATCTTCAGCAGTGTCCTAAGTTTTATTTAAACTTGAAACATTGAAATACAGTTATCAAAGCTAAAAAGACCTTTAATTTAAAAGCTCAATAATTATGATATTAAAAAAGATAAGTTACTTTAATTAAACGCAGACTGATGCGTTGGCGAATTCAAATTTGCTCACCCGAACAGCGACTAGCCAATGGAGTCTTAGCCGTTCGATCGCTCTACCCAAACCCTGTGGTTCCGCGGCTCTTTATTAATAATTGTCCCTATGCTAGTAATAGCAAGGAGTCCGGATTTCTGCCCGGTGTATAGTAGAAAGATGACTCCCTATTTCATGGGGCGTGTAATATACAAGTGAAAAATGTGAGTATTATACTCCTCTGTCTACCCCTTCGCTAAAATACAAGCGTGGTGTAACATTATATGTATAAAACATTGATTATAAGTCATCTCACTCCAATATCAGCTCGATACTCAATAAGATTGTGTAGAACGAACGCTTTGTCGTCCTGACCATTTATCCGCGTCTGCTTCCATTATTCACCGCTACCCGTTTTAATCTCTAATTGACATTTCAGCGAGCAACGTAAGTGATAGATTCCCAGCAATTAATTAGTACACATTCTCTCAACGGAACAAACGATCGTCATCGGCGCTGTACTGGAGTTAACAAAAAATGTCATGCAGTATGTAGTATCGCGACAATTGATGTCGGAATTTTCACATGCAACAAAACCTTATAGTGCATACATAAAATGTTAATTAACTCATTTCTAGTTCACTTTTGTGGAGCGACATTATTTGCACAAAATTATTGACTACTATCGTAACACCATGACAAAGTTATGAAAATGTGCATGAATTAATGTAGGTATTGTATGTTAAACCTATATTATGTCATATACGATTGAACGATATACATTCCTATATATTATATATTATCAATGTATGTATTATCATATGAATACGATAAAATTTAATATTTCGTTATCGTCGCACAAAATTTGACATCTGACGAATGTCAAGAGAAATTGTCAGGAAACGCGCAGGAGACCACACGAATAGAATAGAAAATCATTGTATGTCAATTCAACGATAGATGACAGGAAACAAGCGTTTTTCAAAATATCCGCCACAAAATGTATTCGTGTTCGAACATTCGTAACGCGAATCCATTGTGGGTTCGTCATATAGATTTTCAAGATAGCTTTTTCTTAGAATCAATTCTATCAATTGCTTTCGCAAGATTATATGACCGTCTGAAACGAAGTGAAAAACATCGAACCGAGATTGAAGTGTTACAGTGCCTCCGCAGTGTTAGTAGGTCAATGATATTAAAAAACAACCGTTCTTTTATATAAAAAAGCATTTTTACGCCAAAGGAATCTTACGCGCCTTTTATTGACAACTTTATAAAAGGAAAAATCTTTCATCACGAGAAATTGATAGCGATTTCCATCGGAAGGAAGGGAATTTTATAATTGATTTCATCTTTACCTTTAAATTCACTGTAGAAAACGGTCCTGGCATTAACAAACGATGAAAATATTTGCTCAACTCATAAATCTGAATAGTATCAATTCTGTAGCTTCTTTGGAACGAATTAAGAATGCAAGCGGCGTTCTTTTTACTCCGCTAGATAAAATTCATTTTATAATTAGAATTTTTTAATTAAAGTTTCATTTACCACACAATACAAAAAAAAATCTATATGTATAAGAGCAATTGCTATAATACTTATTTAATTTCAGCACAACATCAGCATTTTTGCGATCATATTCTACGCTCATACGTGACGATTAAAGGTGATATGTATCAGGTAAAATTATAATAAATAAGAACATTACTTTCGTAAGGACAATAGAGAACAAGAAAGTACATACGACAAGATCCATTGTACAGCACTCTCAAGTCTCCGTCCTTGAAGCTGGCTTGACAGGCGTGCATGCGCATTTTACACTCGCTGCCGTAGGTGTTGTGGTCGGACGCGCAGATGGGCGCGAGGGTCGCGTCACACACGGGACAGGCGCAGTGCGCGGTGCCGCCGCGGGTGACACACGCGCCACCCCACGGACACGTCGCCTGGGCGCAAGGGTTCTCCGATCCTATTAACAGTTCGCGCGCTTGTAAACTTGTAATTTAATTTACACCCAGCGAACTGAATTGTGTGGTGAAGGAAATTACTCAGATATGTTTTCAAATAGATATCTAACTTATCTATTTGAAAATGGTTAGAACTTTAGATTCATTTTTTTCAAATTTATTCATCATTGAAGGTGATCTGCTTCTATAAGGTTATGATATATTGTGTACATAGAAAAGTGACAATCAAATAATTTAAATACATAAATTCTTTATAGACACTTCTAGAAAGTAATCAAACCAACAGCTGAAATATTACCAATGGATAATTAACTGCAGTTTAACTGGACGATTAGTAACAATTACTTACTATAATATCTAGAAAGTACGAATAATTTTATACGTATTCTCGTATCATATCATATTTTATGAGTATTAGAATGTGGAAAATTTTATGGTTCTTAGCCATAATTGATTAACACTTGAGTGATAATAAATATCTTGCTTTATGTACTTAATTAATATTACATTTCAATGTACGATTTAAATCAAACATTTAAAATTTTATAAGCCCTGAAACTTTGATTTAACAAATTCTAATTACAGATTGTTTTAATGATATTCACATAAATAAAGTTCCTCATCATCTTCACTACAGCCATGAGCACATAATCAATATCACGTTACACATACACACTTAACAAAACAAAACCAACTTAAATTTCAAATGAGTAAGGAAAACAGAATAAAATACATGTTCCTCACCACAAAATCCCATATAAGCGACCCGTATATCTCGGTTGTCCAAACACGACGCGCGCTCCAGCAAGCAAGGATTGTCGTACGTCCGTCCGTCCGTGCCACAAACGGGACGGACGACCTCCTCGCACGCCGGGCCGCACCCGCACACGGCCACGCCGCGAGCGTCCAGTGAACATCGCTCGCGTAGCCCGCACTTCACCGAGTCGCATGGATGTTTAGCTGGTAACAAATCACGTTATCATTACTTGTGAACCACTGTGATACGGATTATCAGTAAATTAATAATGGCTGGCTTATAGAGTAATATTATACAGTAGAGATGAAATTGTAATTGATGCAGTTTTAACTTGTCCGTGTATTTTAAATCTATGCTAGCGATTACTTTGTAATAAGCAGTTCGCGTGGTTTTTGAACGAATATATACAAATCATAAACTCTCAAATGCTTCAAAAGAAACTAAATACAATCATGTTTACCTATTGAATTGAGCAACAATTCAATTTGGGTGACTTTTGGTATTCTTGCCTTGCTTGCCATTAAAATTTCGAATTCCTAAATGCACTTTAAAAAATACGTGTAAATCCTCTTTTTGCAAGCGCCAAAACTTTAAATACCTCATAAAATACATTTTTTAACTTCAGCGTAACAAAACACTTAAACCAACTTACGTTAACTATCGGTTCATTGTAATAAAAGGGCTAATTTCCAATTATTTTTTTTAGATAACAGTAATTAAATTGCGTATAGTTAGTTATTCTAATTAGTATTTCTTTTTCAAGGCGAAATAAAAATACATGATACCTATAATAACGTTTCAACCACATTAAGTGTTAACCATTAAAATCTCAGTTCACGTACTTAAATAAATTGTGTAATCTAGGAAAATCGATTTCCAGCCTTTGACAATTCTATATTGTTATTTCATACAACCTAATACTGTAAAACTTCAAATTTAATAACTATTAAGCGAATTGAGTATTCAATCAATTTTCGCGAGCACAGAGCTCGTGGTACTTCCATCAACAACATTAGAATACGAACAGCTCGTTCAAAAACACTAATAATTACTAGTAGAATATGTCCGCCAAGCCACAATCGGCCAGCGTGGTAGACTATAGCCTTAATCCTTCTCATTCTGAAGAGACCCGTGTCCAACAATGGAGTAATAAAAAGGTTGATAATCATGAAAAAAATAAGAGGAAGGAGAAGTAATATGCCATATTGTTTCTTTTGCAGTATATGTTTTATCCTATATTTAGTTATATTCGGAATATATATTAGTAATTAGAATAGTTATTCCTTAATCGCATGCAGTTGGAACTATCTGTATGAAAATCAATCACTAATAGTACTATAATGTAAGCGATCAGATCCTTTAAATCGTGCAGACTGCAGAATACCTATTTGGATTGATCCACAACTTTCAAGTACAAATATTTTACTTTGCGAAGAAAATTTTGTTGAAACGATTCCGTCTATGTAGATCCGCAAATCTCTTTATTAATCAAATCTGTTATTACCAAAAGGCTTAATCTTGCTAACGATTAAGCTAAACTAAACCCGAAGGTATTTATTTAATTTAATAAAAATTTTATAATCCCCAAGCGACAGCCATAATATAGCAAATTAGATGTGACCTTATATTATAAAAATATGTTCTAAGGAATAGGAAGAATGGTTTTACCAGCCATTTAAAACAATAACATGGATAGAATTGATGGCAACACCCTGGCAAACACGATTTTGCTTCCTTCCAAATCATGTATTACTAACTGAATGGATATACATATATAAGTGATACATATAAGCAAAGTGGCTGGCAATGGTTGGATGCGAAGAGCTGAATATCGAGCTCAATGGCGTGCCATTGTAGAGGCCTATGTCCAGCAGTGGACGGGAGTAGGCTGCTATCTGTTTAATAAGAATATAGCGGCTACCCGCAACAAAGAACGCTCGAGTGAAAATGTAACCTCCTAATAAAGCAACGATCGCAGTATGCGATGATTATTTAATACTGCATTGTGGTATAGTTAACAAAATGGACACATAATTTTTGATACTATGATACTGATACCCGCGTACGAGTTGAGCTAAATTGTAATATAACATTTATAAACAAGATAACAATAGAAACGATTGGCTTATTTTCTGCACCGTTGGATTTCTGTGGTACAACATAACAACTCTTCAAATCGTAATTTAATAACTCAAGGAAATTAAATTAACAACAAAGTTGTTGCCTGTAACAATTCGTTCTGCGAGGTGAACGCTTTGATGCTTGCGTTCAATTAATTTCTTTAAAACAAAATGTCTCTTCAACGGGGGCTTCAATATAGCTAGCTGCCTATTTAAGTAGGTTTTCGAAGAGAGATTTAATTTCAGATTAGAAGACGAGACGTTGAGGTAACTATTTGTTGTGCCAAAACGCGGCGTTCAAGGTTTTTGATTAATAATTCCACTCCAGCTGAAATCTCTAAATCGTGATTTACGTAACTCTTCTCGTGAACGTGTATACTCGTACATTTATACGTACATATGTATATGATATGTACATATGTATGTCCATATATTCATATATCTATGTACATATGTACATACTACATATGATTTATTTTGTATATGGTAAGGCATCTAATTTGAATAGTCGCCATAGTCTACATAAATACCCATATAATTGTAAATATGCTGGTAGCATTCTTGTCACGTGTAGTATAAATTAATACATTTATTAAACTTTCTTAGAAGCTTTTCGAGCTGTGACCTGAAAAACAGAGACAACTTACCAGAAGCACACTCTCCTCTATAAGCTATCGAAAGCTGTTGCCTCGTTCGGCAAGCTTCTCGGCGTAGGGCGCATTCACTGGCGTAGTCCCTGTAGTCGGAACCGCATACAGCGGAACCTGAACGCGCTACTAGGTCGCATTGAGGACCGCATCGACATGCAGGGGCTCGGATTTCATTGAGCTGACATATGCCACCATCAGCGCATTCATGTTCGGCGCACGGATCTATGCAATGATAAAAAATAAAATTTTAAATATTGCTTTTCTTGAAGAAAGCAATATTCCATTAGAGAAAAAGTACACATATAAGAAGAATTATTGAGAACCAAACCCTATAGAATAAAATATATGTACGAGTCTCTAAAATAAATCTTCAAATTCAATAACATACGATTTCAATTAACAGCAGGGTTATGCTCAAGAATTGAGAAATACACAGAATAGAGTATGGAAACGTTCGCCAACTACTTATGTAAATGACCTCAAGATTACTTTACCTGCTCACAATGGATGCAAAGCACAAGATGAACAACTCAATATAAGGACAAAAGCGAGCAAGCAAAGTAAATAGAAATTTTCACAAAGGACGCTGGAATGTGCGGGCATTCGGTCTCAACAAATTTAGTTCAGATCGAATGTGCCGGCTGAAGTTTTGTGAAGAGGGTTTACAAAACGTACGGAATAGCGACTAAAGTAGTACAGATTAAATTACTCTTATAGAAAGGACACATTGTACACAGTGACTTTCATTTGTGTATCTAATAGAAGCTGCCCGAGTCCGATCTGACTTAACTCAGCCTGTGTTTTTTTCTCATTAAAAATAACGATTGCGGTATCGTAACACAAAATATTGTAATTAGATTTAAACATAATCAAGTTGAGTTTCTTTTAAACTTATGTATGCTTGGATATGTTGACCACTATATGTGATTATGTGGTCGCCGCGTGACACGGAGTGCACTTTACCCTTGGTACCCCTTTACTATTAGCAACAGTTTACTGAAAAACAACTTTATATTAGGTGACATTAATACAAATTTGTTACTTTCCAACGAAATACAAATATAAAGGTTGTTATTAATCCCTTACGCAAAGGGTTATTGGGCTTTTCAAAACGTGTAGGAGATCACTAGTCTCGGGAGCCCTGACATAAAACGGAAAGCTACTTTCGGACTCGTTGGACTTTTGAAAAGTACATTTATATCTCATCGGGCAATCCATTTATAAGCGAATCAAAAGATCACAGGAGGAAAGATAACATGAGTTTTACAGTTATTCCGGACATCGGTAGTACATAGATGTAAAATTTTGTACAAAAAAAAAATTTTTATATTACGAATTGCCTACAGAATATTCGAAAACACTTTACCCAAAAATACGACATTCATTTTTCGTAGTACCATTTGAACTAAATATGGAATATATTGTCCCGGAAATGTATCGTCCGGGAAATGCTACAAATGCAAAAAAAATTCACAAATCGTGCGTATTCATACTTTATTATGGATAACAAAATATATTGTCGTCCGTCAGCGTATTCGATATTAGATACGTCTCAATAAAAGGTGTCGCTATAACGGAAGTGAGTCACCTTTCGTGTCCGTTTGCTCTCGTTGGGCGCAGTCATTTCGCCGGAGCCCCGTCATCTCCACGGACAATATAAAACTTTGACCCTTTTGTATATTCCACATCCATTATTAAGAAGCGACCTCTCCTTAACAAGTCACATTTACGATCACAAGCGGACATCAAACAATAGCTACGCGGGTATTTCGCCTTTATTAATTCCCTCTTTTATAAGGACGACTCATTTTTAATTAATGTTACAACTTTTGTTGGCTTACTGAAGCCATTCGTTATTCAGGACCATGTTTTAAACTATTCTCAAGTCTGCCGGTCATTGTGCACTTTTGTCTCGGCTCGCCCACTCGTATTTCAGTTTTTAAATGAAAAAGTACGCTGTAGTCATTCCGTGCATAAATTGTTTTTGATTATAAGCTGTTTGTATTTCATTTTTCTTTACCAATTCCCACCAAAATAAATTATTTAATTTATTAGACAGAAATGAAACATGGCAGTGATAGGTAACGAAAATTAGCCAATGATCAGTGAATCAATACAAAATTTTCTAACCGCATTTTCCATGATATCGTATTGTCACGTTCACTTGATTGTCACAGGCGTGTTTATCGAGGTGACAGGCAGATGGGTACTCCTTCCCGTCCGTGCCGCACACCGGCTTCCGTCTCTGGCAAGTCCTGGGACAACGACACTCGGGCTGGCCGTAGGTGACAATGCAGCGCGCGCCGACGGGACACGACACGCCCGTGCAAGGATCTCCGGCTTCTGATGACAACAATACACATAAATCATGCACATAATTTCTGCCCAAAAGCAGGCCAAAAGCATTAATCTAGAAATAAAGTATGTAGTTATTATTCAACATATTTGCACGGTTATAAAAATTACCCTTGAGTTAAATTGTGTACAGTTAAGCAAACTTTTAATATGACTCCGAAAACGGGTTATATAGTTCTAAAACCGTTTATAAAACTTTATAAGTATGTAGTAGAAAAGAGCAATTCAGTGCCCCAACTTCATGTTACCACTGTCGTAGATATATCATATATACTTATAAATTTTCTCTTGATGCGTTTACTGGATAGAATTTATTATATCAAATAGAAATCCTTTATGAAATTAGCTATCTGGGCTTAAATGCCATCAAAAACAGAGAACTCCGAAGGTTTTGTACGTCACTGACCTATCATGTTTCAATTCACATCTTATATTATTAAACCAAATAACACTTATAATTATAATCATTTATTATTAAACCAGATATATACATATAAATAATAATTATCAATCTAAACGATATAACACTCTATATAAAAACGCAGGTATTACTTCAACAATTCCCACTAAAATACGATGGTGCTGCTATCTAGCCGACAGTATTCCAACTGGGCGAACGAGCTGTCATTCGATGAATAATAATATGTATAACCCACATTAAAAGACGCTCAAGTAAGTATCCTTATACTATAGTATAATCCAAGCACCGCATGATGTGGGACTCAACACGTCCATATTACTGTAAAATTAACGATTAATACTTAGTAGGTATTGATATAGAAAAATCTAAACTACAACTTCAAGCGACAACGTAGCTTATTCTTTTCATGATCTGCTTTAAGTTTTTATACTGCAGACCCAATCTGTAATATCTTTTTAACAATTCTAAAGATATACCTATGAATTCAGACAAAAATGCGAGATTTTTTTTAAATAACCGTCTTGTATATTTACATAATGTAATATTATGTGTAATACATTAAATGCAAATTTTATTACGTGGCTTTTGGAAATGTCAGGAGCAGAGTTTAGAATCAGCAAACATTTTTACGAATTCTCTCGCAAAAAGTAATTGAACTAAAAGTTTTCGTTCATTTGCTGTCGCTTTTTGTGCAGCCACGAAACTAAATATTTTATGAGATGACTTAGGGTAAAAGGCTATTCATATTTTACCGCGATGTATGTGCCCACCGAATAATATATAGGAGTAAAAGTGAGCAATATTTTTTACCGTTCTCTTTTAACACATTTTGGTTTTGGAAATGTATTACGAAAATTTATTTCAATATAATATTTTCAAAATATGACAAGGAAAATAATAATAAGACGAATAAAATCAGCCAGGTAAAATAAAGTAAATAATCTCACAGCTCTTGGTGTACACCATGATATTCTCTAAGGCAAGTGACATCTGCCAACCCAAGGGTGTACCCTTCTCATACTGAGTGGAGGCCCATGTCTTACAGTGAAACGATGAAGGGGTTGACGATGATGAAGATGATGGCGTTTCTCTAACTGATACACTCAGATGTTTCTACCGCAACACAATACATGATATAGGTATTCTTATGACAGACGTAAAGGGTTGGAAGAAATTTAACAGCAAATGTGAGATTCAGGTGCCAAATAGGTTAGAATTCAGATATTGCCTGACTGCTGAGTCAAAAAATCAACGCGCGTGTATAAAGACATATCTGAATATGTAAAAAACGCAATGACTTTATTAGGGCTGCCCACCCCGTAAGGGACCTCGCGTAGCGATATAACAAAAATATGAACAGTCACGTAAGTTACTTAAAGATGAGCGCTCAGGGCATTCCATAGGCATCTGTATCCAATATCAGATCAGAGTAAAATTCAATCGGTGGAACTGAATTGGCAAGAGTTCGTTTCAGCGTGTGCCTATCACGTTCGGATCGAATCAGAACAATACAATCAGGGCTACCCACAGAAATAGCTTCAGCGGTGAAATTTTTATAGACGAACTTATATGATTGTGAGTTGTTAAATTTCAAATCACTTGAATTTTTATTCACAAGACGTCTTCATTTTAAAAACTACTATAGTTTCCTTTTATATTTATGAATGGCTAGTGTTCTAGAAGTGGTTGAAATACGATCTTAATTCAATATACTTTAAGTTTAGAGGTTACTTTATATTCGTGTATCAAAAATATACCTATTTAAATCAATACTCTGTCCTTCTTATTAGTTACTGGATATCTGATAATTGCATTATGAATGTAAACAATGATTTTTCTATGTTTTTTTATTTGGTATCACATTCCAAATTTAATTTACTTATTTTCCATTCCTTCTCTATTCAAAATGTAATAATACCTAATGTCTTA
>DWME01007116.1:0-12920 GCA_018244795.1 Parelbella ahira ahira
TAAAATATATTGGCATGTGCTGACTATTTTATTGATCTTAAAACAAAATTATCTTTGACTATACACTTGTTGATATACTGACTAAAGTTAAAGATATAGTTCATGTAGTGTCAGGAACAAATATCAATTGTTAACTCACCTTTTCTAAAGCACTTAAACTCGAGCTAGGTATCTCAAAATCATGCAACTCCCTATCTCTATG
The DNA here is from genome assembly GCA_018244795.1 of Parelbella ahira ahira. NCBI lineage: Eukaryota > Metazoa > Arthropoda > Insecta > Lepidoptera > Hesperiidae > Parelbella > Parelbella ahira. The sequence goes on from DWME01007116.1 coordinate 203, forward strand.
TTTTGATGAATGTCTCTTCTTTTTTCTGTATGACGGACTCCGTTTCTCCTTGTGACCGCTTGACGGTCTAGATAATGTCTTCATAAACTTATCTTCCAAGCCATTGGGATCATGGGAATAAAACACAAATGATGGATTCTTATCGGATTTCTTGATTTCTTTTTCAACAAATCCTAATATACCAATTTTTATCTGATCATGAATTGGTAATTCAACATCCAATGATTCTTGCTCAGACTTAACCCAGTTGTCGCGACCTTTAATTTTATCGGCTGGTTCTTCTGCGGACTGTGGCGACACAGCCGGTTCGGGCCCCGTTGCATGGCCGTTGGACAGTTTACGTGACTCAGGCTCGCTTCGTGGGCATTCCTTGTTCTTTTGTTTTGGAGACGGAGACCTTCCACATGTATGCACCTCCGCTATCTCCTCCTTCACATCCGCGCTCGTACCTGGCTTCATTACTAATATGCTTCTGATTAAAGTAACACAAAATAAATGCAATTTCTTTATGAAATTCTCACGTAAACGCAAAAATTACGTCTAAAATTATGACGGAAAATATATAAAGTAAACTACAGGCTACATTTATATGAACTTTTTCTATAAATACTTATCTACTTTGGCGATTTATTTGAGTTAGCCAACACCAACAACAATGGAATTGGACCTATTCAAATGTCAAATGTCAAGCCGAGCGGCTATGACGTCAGTGTGACGTCACAGGCGTAATCCGTAGCGTTCCTTTCTACGGTCTAACCTTTTGTGGGTCCGCGTAACTCAAGTTATAAATATTTGAGAGATCCCGAAGTACGCAAGCGAAAATAGATTTTCGCTACGATGAAGGTCACAAGTATTTTTAGACATTATGTTCTCTGTCCTTTGAACTTAATCAATACGAAACGATATATTTAAGGATGAGATGTGTACGGAAGGTAATTTTCCTGTATTTCATATTATCAATATTGATGATATTTTATAAGACTATATACCTATTTCCATTCTATATAATTATTTACGGCCCCGTTGATCGCGAACGCGACAGCCGAATGTGAGGTCCTGGATTCAATCCCTAGGTCAGGTACTATAGAATTTTTCTTGAAGGCTGGGTATATGCTCGGCGTATGGCAATAGGTACCACCAACTCCGTATTGGGATGTAGGTAAATGTAACTGTGGATACGTATGTGTGACTGTACTACACTCCTCTGCCTACCTCGTTGTAGATTACAGACTTATAACTATGTTTTTCTAAAAAACCATTTGCTAAGAAATATATACCTATAGGTAGGTAGTCAACATGCATATTGTCATTATTTAATATAAATGATATTCCTAATAAAATTAAGTCTACTTGGCAAATAGCTTTTCTTTTTTTCCTTTGGTTTGGAAAACGCATGGCTTTTTGAAGTTATGCCTGACTCACACTAATTAAAACCCACCCTAACGGCATTGTTAGGAGATTGCTTTCGAATATTTTCTCAACTTTGCTAAAACTAGTCATTTCTACAGTACATAATAGTCCTTCGTCAAAAATTATTTTATCCTCTCTCACTGTGAACAAAGCGACAAATGCGTAACGAACTGCCCCGATCCATCGCCCAAGAACAACACGTAATAGTTAAAATAAAAAAAAGATTAGAGGTTTCTGACGTAAAGGACGAAAAATACTCGTAACACCGCATAACAATTTATTGCCAAAACTATTTTAATTTTTGGAAAATAACTTTAGGGCTTAAAAAGTTTTAAGGGTTTAAGTAGACATGGGTATCTACATAGCAAGTAGGTAGTAATTTTGACGCTTAATCCATTAATGTAATACAATCTGTAACATCGATACAACTTTTAAAACTACTGGTTTGCGTATAAGTAGGTACTTACCACTATATAATGGTACCTTTTGCTTTTAATTTTACCCGACTTTCTCAAACGTAAAGTTATAATCAGATGTTTTTTTTAATTAATAATTAAATTCATGATGTAAATTATAATATTATTGTCCTTATTATTACCATGAGCTATTTAGTGATATCTTCTACTAAGGAAAATAAATGCGAATGTTTTTGCATACGTAATAAATAATAATTTCCTCCTCCAGCGCTTGTTTGTTTCGACTATGTTGACGCCCATGTTATGAGAAAGTGCGATTTGCACTATGCTATAATATATTATTAATTTCGTTATCAACCACAATGAAATTTATGTCATATGCACACGTGCTAAATTTTTAAAAAGGTCATTTAAAAAAACGAATAAGGAACGAATACAGATGTTAATTACTTTTTACGTGTAGCTGATATTGGGTTATTAGTTGCTTAAAATTGATTGGTTACAGAACTGCAGGAATAAGTTATTTAATACCTACCGGTCACTCCGTTTGATATGAGTGCAGCATTATACATATATGAATAGGTATATAATTTAAGAATGTCGTTTCTCGATGTTGAAATTTTCGCACAATTAATTAATTAAGCACCAAGCGCGAAAGATGGCACGTCTGATCCATAACATCTAATCACGTGGGGAAATTCGTGATGAATACTTAACACTCATGAATGCCTAAATTGTTACCGAATTCAGATCGCCCAAACCTTCGCCTTTTGGGTGACCACAGATATAATACGCAACTAAGAATTCGAGACTTACCTAACCTCAAACTGTTGAACAACTTTAGACCGAGCTCTATCTATCTAATAATAATAAAGTAAATTAATAGTAATCGCTACACCTATACCATTGTGGCAACAGGGCGTGGCCTAAAGGTCGGCCACATTCCAAAATTGTGAGTCCAGTCCGGTCGCCAACTGGTACGGGTCTCGCGGCGCCTATCATACCTAACAGAGATTATTTTATACCTAGCAATCAGTAATAGATCCTAATGTTGTTATACCTACATAACACTTGACATTATTTTATGTGTATTATATTAATATGAAATATCTTCAATGTTTGAGATACATTTATTCTAATAATTAACACCAATTGTTTTTATCTACAGCGTCTCAATTGCTTCTGCTAACTACCTACTATAACTCTTATGATTATATGTATCTTCGACTTTTTAAATCCTACAATTTCCTACCGTATCAGGTGCTCATATGATTATTATATAACACATTGAACGTATAATGAAATACTCGTCATACGCTTCTTCAGTTGAATAGATTATATAAAGCATGCCGTACATTATTCAATTACTTACATTGTATCTGTTTTACGTACAAAATAATCTAAACACTAATTATGTTCAGTACTTACCGTACTTACGTTCTACCGTCACTATGACGATAATGCTGTCTAATTGGTACATGACAATTTGAATGATGACTTTCATATTTAATGAACGGATAATGGATTATGTTTATAAGAAATTCGGATGAAAAAATTATTTTATTACTAAAACACTAAAAATGGTAACTAGCTTTATATAGTATGACATTTCGTTAGAAGTTGTCCACACATGTATTATTGTCCCATTTTTAAGTTCCTGCTAGGCTAATCAAAGACATAATATTCAAAAAAATGTTTTTTACATTACTTTAACGGTTGAAACAATCCATTCCATAGTATGTTTTGAACTAGAGAAAAGTTTTTTAAATAGTAATGGTGTATAGATCTGTGGAAAGTATACTAGGCAAGAGTTCTCGGAAATACGAGTATAAATGCATTGAATTGTATGTTGTATTATAGATAACAAATATGCAATCGCCTGGATGTAACAAAACACTTGCCATGAGCCTTATTTAAAATTTCGTGTCTTATATCTAATTTTACGTGAAAATCAACTAGAAGACGTGAGTAATGCAACATTGTTTCAGGGGTATAAAATGTGTAAAACAATGCAACCGAACGGCTAATTAATGATTTGTCAAATATTGCTTAATTGTGACATAAATCCGAAATAATTTAAGCTATTGCTCGTTACTGGATAACGTGAGTTTTTCTCACACGAGTTCACATCATACAAAACAATGACAAAACTATAATATCGTACCATGTATTACCACTTATCCCATTTGTCGAAGTTATTTTTTGAATAAAACCTTTAGCTATGAAGACCCGTTGTACCGATCATCGTCAACCTTAAAATAATATTAATTAGTATTTAAAATGACGTACCAATCAGTAAGTACGCTTGAGTAATATACATATAGGTACCTACATAAATGAGGTTGATACAAGGCGTCAGCGAAATGATTCAAGTTTTTAACATATCTTAGTAGACTTTGGATATTGGAATACTCGAGAAAACTTTCCACTCGTGAATCATTTAATAAGGGACAGACCCCGTTTAATATAACAGTCACTGATGACTAATAAACGTATCTAAGTATGTAGTATGTCCTAAGGTCTTGTTGACACGATTCTCAGTTAACACATACCATAATTATCTTGTTGCTTGAATGTACTTTTAGTAGCTCTTATAGGCTTAGAATTAAAATTTGTGTAACATAATCATATTTAATATAGTAAAAGTATTTTTGATATTTACTAAGTATTTCTATCATAATATATTACACATATACCTATACTTTAACCGAAAAGTATGGTTTAGCTGAAACAAGTTGTTTAGTTTTCAGAATTCCATTTTTGAATTTCGAACGCAATTATCATCAGAGACGAGACGTTAGATAGACAAGTGAGAATATTATCAAAATAAGCGGAAACAAATAAAACTGCAACTCGAAAAAACGTAACGTCACCCCGGTAATCGCCGAAGGGGTACGCAGAGAAGTGTAGTAGACTCTCAGGTTTCACTAATTACGTTTACGTCCCTCCATGGTCAAGGTTGTGAGCCTATTGCCATACACAGGGCACAGATTCGGATTTCGAGTCACTATTGGAAATTCCTATTAGATAATGTAAGGTAAAAAAATCCAATAGTACACTACGGAAAATCGAACCCAAGACGTCTCGCTCGGCAGGCAGTGCAACCACTAGCCCAACGCTGCAGCCAACTGCAAGTGGATCCGCAATTTAATAATATTTTGAAACGGGTTCTTCGGTAATTCATTTCCTATTGCACGTAATACATTTACATACGAGGTTTAGAAACATCATTACGACGACAGACGGCGGCACTAACGTTTTTTAGTCTAAACTTGTTTTCTAATGTCATTCTCGTAGTATTACCTATATATTTGAAAGCTAATAAATGAACACGCTGGAAGGTCACCTCAGCCCATTAATGTCTAAGCGCAAGTAGGATTTAATGTTATTATTCAATCACAAATTGGATTGAAATTGCATAACGGGCAAGTTATGTTGCTATTTCTGATGTCTAAGCCAGTGAGATACTAAAACACTGGACTAATGGTCGAGTAGATAATAAGCCTGGCTGTTATGCCGAAGGTTACGAGTTTGATTCTAACCGAGGACACATTGATTAACGTAATTGCCATGAATGCATGTACCATGTCTGAGCTTAAAGTGTTCTATATATGTAGATATTCAAATTCAAATGTCATTTATTCAAAATTGTTTCAATAGAACACTTTTTGCACGTCAAAATGAAACTACCATACTTATATAGGTCTGTGGTTAACCTTAGCAAAGGCTCAGTCTAGTTTCGGAAGAAATAACATCAAGTGAACACTGGCTTTAAACGTTATATGAGCTGCACGTAGCGTTCTAATGTCTTCTTGTTTTATACGGTTTACTTACATTATATTTCAACACTATAACTGTAAATATTGTAAATCGAATCATAGCTGTCAGATCAACGCGAACCCCTCCTCCCCCATCAAGTCGATAAGCACTTTCACTCGGTGGAATTTCGGTGGGTGTCTGTGACGTCAGGTTTGCGCAACGTGACGCAACACGACTAAAACTCTTATGCATACCGAACTTAAGACAACATAAGTTGCACGACAATAATTATTGTACTGTATTAGAGTACTTTGTATAATGCGTTGGTATAGTTTGGTATACCCATAACGACTCTACTTAAGATGTAGAGATAAGTAGAGTTTGTCAATGTTGGTAGAAAACGTCCATTGATAAATTTAAGTTGATTGAATCATTGATAAGGTTTTTTTGTTATAAGCAAGATAGGTTTCTGAGGTTTACTAAAATTATGTCTTTGTATAATATTCTACTATACTCAAACGTGTATATAAGGTAGATTCGCCTCTTAGTCTATTGATTAGTGCCCCTGACTTTTGAACCAGAGATTGTGGGTTCAATTCCCACCCAAGTCAAACTTTGAGCGACAAGCACGAACAGTGATTCTGTATTTGGATATAAAAATGTCTATATAAAATGAATTCTAGATCGATATCAGTGTGTCAACTGATTCTTTGGCATAACATTTACCATTATACAAGCTCTGGCTAGTTTCAACAAGATATTGTAAGTTGTCTCAAGATATGATTATTATCCACTATTTAATATGTTTGATAGAAAAACATAAAAATTACACGTTTTATTTTATAAATTACGTGACTTTAAAGTGACAGGGCTATTTTATCTAGCATTAGGCACAGAAAACAGGTACAGAGCATCATTCCAAGATGTATATTCACTTCTGCTGCAGAAAAGATAAATTTAGAATAACAGTACGAAAAATAAAACAAAAGATTTAAGTAAGATCACCATTTATTACTATCATCACTTTACATTGATTCATATAAACTACATTAGTTTGGTCCAATAATAAAATTATTGTTATGATTAAGCTGAACGCTAACTGCGTTGCTCTTATAATTATAACTTAATCTGCAACCCAACACCTTTTAGAGCACCTACATTAAATTCTAAACAGATTCACACCGGCGGGCGTTTTTTAGACGAGAAATAACTTTGTCCCCAATAAATTTAGAGGCCTCTACATCTATCTATTTGGCACAAAATTTTATACGAATTCCCGTTTTCGTCTCCATTTTTTATAATCTCAATGACATCCGCCATTTTCGCTTACACATTATAAGCTATCACTAAATTGCATTTATTCCCTTTGACGAGTCACGGCAACTCGCCTTTCAAGTATACACATTTGAGTATCTATAAAATCGTACGTAAGTAATTATGCAATATGACTTTCAACTTTGTCGTTTGTTTATGTGTATACGAACGAAAGTAAATCGTTCTGACAACATACATATGACAAGTTGAAAAGTCACCGCAATCTCTTAACGCGTAACATTAAAATTGCACGCGTTTTTATAATATATGTTCATCCTATATTACAATATAATTAATCTCACATTTACAATATATAACTTAAATATTATGATTTTTTGTTTCTTTTTTTATCATTTTTTATTTTTTTGGCGTCTTAATACTAACATTTGAAACAAGAGCAAGTTTAATATCACTCTCACATTGTGTTTATCTTATACAAATATCGAACACAAATATTTACATTTCGCTTACCTAAAAGTTCATAGAACGTACTAGAAATATATCATAGATATATGGGATAAACATTACCAGCTTTCGACAGCGTGTACCTGATCGATCGACCGATTAATTGGTCAATCGATCGATATCCACGCAGTATATCTAGTCGCTGGTAAAAAAGAACTTAACGTCTAACGCAATCAGCGAAATCCCCATCCGATGAAATTCCAGAGAAAATTACCTTTCTCGAACTTCATGGAGAGGTGACAATCGACGCCTCGTATGTCTCGCGGCGTTAACTCGCCTACAACGAGACTCTTAGGCCGTCGACAAACTCTACAACTGCACCGCGCTTTGCGTTTACTGCGCAAAGTGCGATCAGTTCTCGTTGTGTCCGCATTACCGCGGCTCTCTCATTCCCTTATTTACAATAAATTATTTACAAAAACTTAACCTAAGTGCCAGTGAAATATTCACAAGCAATACGGGTGACAGAACTGATACACAAGCCTTTGACTCCGCTCCGTTTTTTTCATGATGCCTTTCTTGTAATATTGCCTGATGCTCCTGGACAACTTGTCGTAGTTCATAGCGGGTCTGTTTTTTCGCTTGCCCCAGAGCCTCGCGACACGCACCGAATCTTCAATTTTGAACACCCCGTTACCTGTGGCACACGACATGAATTAAACATTTTGTTTGATAAATCGTGTACGCTATTAGCATTAAGCTTTTATGTACTTGTGGAAGAAACGTTGCTGTTTCTGATAAACGTTCAGGAATGTAGAAGAAACTAAATGTTTCTGTCAGAATCGGGATATAAGAACCGAGAACCATAACCTCGTCAATATGAATATGAAACCCCATAGGCCGTATTAAACGTAATCCAATATTATTATATTTCAAATATCACATGATTGTGACAACAACTAATATTTTACATTTTATCATTTTCAATTCCTTTCAACAATGTTGAACATGTTTTGTTCATCCATCAAGTCAGTTGGCTACGTTATCTGTATGCAAATCAATGGAGCCCAAAAGGAATCGGTACGAACTAAAGTTTTAATTGGCCGATAAATCGTAACAATATACAATAGTGTCCTACGCCAGTCACGAAGTGGAAAACCAACCTTTGCTGTGGTATTAGCGGCGAGTAGCAGCTGGCGAGTAAGCGGCTCGCTCACCTTGGCATTATGAATGTTGTTATGGATTTCCATATATTGTGCATGCGTACACGGTTTTATCGATTATATATCTGCTTATACATCCTATTGTTTTATAACAACGGAATATATAATTGATACATAGTTTTAATTTGAATATATTATTTTATTACTACTAATATTTTCTAATATACGTTAGTTCAACTTCCGTTACTCTACGATTAATGAACGATATGTGAAGTACAACTTCTATTTATAGAAATTTACCATATTGAACTAAAAAGTTATTAACTACGTACATACTCGTATGTCCAACGTATAGTTTATATAGATTCACATATTCTAATATGCTACACAACTATCTAGGACATTTAAAAGTCTATGCGACTTGGATATAGAGAATAGTCGAGACGTGGGCGCGCCAGTGCGGGGTGAAAGACATACCTACCTATATAATTCAATTGTCAAAATATATGTTAATAGTTATAAATTCGCGCCGATAACCCATAAGAGTGTCGAATACTATCGAATAATAAGAAACGGGATAGTGTGCTAAACGTGCCCGTTCCGGAAATTATATTAAATACACTTTAAAACTGATTTCTTCACCAACACAAGAGTGGTCTATAACATTTGTCACTAATGAATTCTAATATTGTCTTGTTAACCAACACTACAGCGGAAAGTGTATTTCAAGGATAAATTTTTAAATATTTTTAGCCCAAATAATAATGGAAAATAAATATAAAAAAAAAGATTTTAAAAATGAATTACTGTACAACGCGACAATGGAATATATATTTGTTAGAAATAAGTCCTAAAATATGTTTTTTAACCAACACAACAATAGATTATAATATGTAAGTATTTGGTACAACAGTGGAAAATATATTAGGCATAAATAAATGTTATAATTGATTTGTTGTTCAACAAAACAATGAAAACCGACGTTCTTCAATATTTTTATTGCAACTGGTTTCCTAGCTTTTAAGTAGTTTTATTTGTATTCTTTACTTATAATCTCCATAGATTTAGTACACACTCCCACATTTAGGTACTTTATTATATTGAACTGTTAACAGTTAATATAGGATGTTCAATCGTTAAAACTAAAAAGAAATCATTTTATATCAACTAAAGTTATTATTAATAAATAATTTGGCAATAAATATTGTAATTTAAATTTATGCTCACTTTAATATTACCACAATAATAATGTAAACTAAGAATAATTTGAACATCATTTTAAGTATTATTATTGCCGTTTAGATAAAAAAACAAGCACCGGTGGTCCAATTGCGCTTATAAATTATAAGAGTAACAAAAAATATTTGATATGTTTGTATAAAATCTTGCAACATTGTATCACTGCAACATAAACATCCGTTATCGTATATTTATCTAAGGTTCTATAAACAGCACGGGTCATGTTCCAGATAAAAAAAAATTATTACTTTGTAATGATCAAATGACATGTATAATTGTTTACTTAAATCGAACGTCGCTAGCCTATTTAAATAAAAGAATGTAAATGTTAAATGTTCAAAGCTTTTTCCAACAAAATCACTGCAAATTCTGCTTTTTCTATAACCATATCTAGGTGTTAATGAAACGGAGACATATCAACAGAATTTTTAAAAAAATATTCAGCCATTATACAAAACATCTTACGATTAATTACTTGTTTTTTAATCATCGTTTCTGTTATTATTATTTATATCGTAACAAGCTTCGCGTAAAAACTTGCCGCTTTATATTATATCGCTGTCAATTTCTTATACAGCGTGATCGTGTTTGACCAGTTTGGAAAATCAATGGTGCTTTTTTTCCTTCGTCCATGGACTTGTGACACATCATACTTTTATCTCTATATAACCATAATGTATTGTATTTATTTCTTCTGGGTTATAAGTTTTAAGACTTTATTATCGCTTACGTGAAGGATAAGAACCTTTTTTTCTACATTCTACATCCAAAATACTTCTTAATCTTTCTATCTTCTACATCTAAATTATATATGTACCATAATAAATTTCTTCATAATACAAGATACATATCCACATCTACTGTGATGAAGTTGCGAACAGATTATTAAATTTGCTTGTTAATATTTATTAATGTTTTCGGAACTTGTTTTAAAATTAATTGTTTAATTCACGTCCCGTTTTCGTGAAATTAGCTAGTGATAAGATAAGCAGAAATATAGATTAGACTCCATTAACCAAAAACAAATTTATATGGATATATATATCACATATAAATAATTATTAATATAATGAAGCGATAATAATAACTCTGCTTTAAGGTTGTGACGGATAGGTATTACACTAATGAAAGATGTGAGTAGAGAAAGATGGTGTTTAATAAATTTTTATATTTTTCAAATAAAAAGTTAGAGCCAATTTTTATAATTCTTAATATTGAGTTCTGACTAGTATCGGAGTCCACAAAGTGCCATGATACAAAAAGGCAAGCCGCCAGTGACCTGTTGTCGCAGATGTGGCAGGCGTGCTTCTTGTCGGGCGGCTGGCCGGTGTGCACGCGCGCGTGCCGCCGCAGCGCGCACCGCTCCGCGAACTGCTTGCCGCACGCCTCGCACGCGTGCCGCTTGCTCTGCATGTGTCGCCGGATGTGGCGCCGCAGCTTGCCGCGTTCTGCGACCATAATACGTTGTTGTTTTGCTGCACTATACTACCGTATCGTCACTACATTTTTTATGTATACTACAAATTACAAATATTTAAAAAAAAACCTCTGCAAATATTTGTACGTAACGTTTGATGTTACGTACAAATATTTACAGAGGTATCTTTTTTGTAAATAAGAATAGGTCCACGGAGCTTTTAGGTTAAGACTATTCGTAATCTCTTTTATTTCACGGTTTGGTATAAAGGAAGAAAACAGAAGGAAAAGCTTCCGAACCCTGCCCAAAATCCGTAGCCTTAGGAACATATACCTTGGAATTCTTTATTACACTGATTACAGATCCACGCAGAGCCTTTGGTGTGCAGAGCGGAGTGTATATGCAGGTCGTGCTCCGAACTGAACGACTCCTTGCACTGGCCGCACGAGTGCGGATGTCGGGCCTTGCCGTGCATCTGCTTGATATGCAATTTCAATGTTCTCGTCTTGAGAAATTTCTGGAAGAAAATATTTTTTCTGTATGATCACCTCAAATTTCTTCGTAATAAGACTTGGTAAAGTATGCCACTGTGGTACAGCACGCGGTATATTATAGTCTCAAGCTTTCTTATTTTGACAACAGATCTATATCAAATAATGAAATGACGATGATGATGATGTGATGGAAGCAGTTGATAATAAAGATGTAATCATCATTCTTAGATTCTATTAACAAGTCATAGTTAGATAAAATGGCTCTATTTAATATTTAATTACCTTAGAACAAAATGAACATATATAATATTTCCTTTTTCCATTTTTCGAATTTCTCTCTGAATAAATTTTACCAGTTTCTTTTTTCACATCTGTTGAAAACATTAATTATCTTACGATCATTGATATAATGCACATTAATATGAATAGCAAAAATGTCATAATGTATGTCTATCATATTTTTATGATAAAACCCTGGCATTGGTTTTTTAACTTGAAACAAATATAAAAATATATACCCGCATCAGCACTCTCTGAGGTCCTGAAACAAAAACAATATTATATTCATTTAATGCACATTAAAATAAAATCTTCCATGAAATTACTTCTTGCCTTCTGTAAACTTACTTGCGTTCTTCTTTAATATTGGCTATGCTTTGTTTTAAACTTTCACTTTCAGTGCCATCAAATATTCCCTCTTCTAAGTATTCAACTTCAATAGCTGAAATGGTGGTTGATCTATTAATTTAATGATTATCCGTTTTAATATATATTAAAATTAACACTGCAATTACATAATATGCAAGACTTGGGGGCAATGAAATTCACAATTTAAAACATGAGGTTGGACTGTAACTATTAACACTTTAATAAAAAAAACATAGTGAACAAATCAACATTACGATCTTACTAACATTAGCTTGAAATTATAAAAATACTCGTTTTGACTGCCTTGTTGGTTGAGCGGTTGCAAGCGCGACTGCCGATCGGGAGGTCCTGGGTTAAATCCGGGGTCGGGTGCTATTGGATTTTTCTAATTTAGAATTTCTAGTTGTGACTCGGAGTCTGGACTTGTGCCCAGTGTACGGCAATAGGCTCACC
>DWME01007117.1:0-12918 GCA_018244795.1 Parelbella ahira ahira
ATCGTCCTGCCCGGAAAAACAGTTTACAGTAAATATGTTAATTTCTAGTAGTGACTCACAGTCTGCATCTGTACCCGATTATCGGACCAGGTGTTGGGCCCAGGCTTACGACCTATACCATAGGACGTAAATGTAACTGGTGAAACGTGAGTGTATTATAACCGACGACTGATACCGTGCAGGGACGGAATGAGAGAAAGCTTATTGTGTGAGAGAAGAGGAGACCGGCTTCATTGTCATCCCTACTATGTGCTGTTTGCTGGCTGAGACGTGACATCTTTAGATGTCTGATTGGGATAACTGATCAATTGATAATAAATAATTTATCAGATATCAGAAATCTTATTCCTCACAACTGGTTACACAATAAGTTGGGAGACCAAGTACAGAGATGAGTGACTGCGTGACTGCGTGAAAATTTTAAAGTAATCGCAAAGACGTTATAACGGAGGGCGCGAGAAAAACGGCGTGAAGTAGATGCGAAAGCGTCTTCGTCACTGACTAGCGGCGAGCGCCCGGCGCGGGAGTTCGCGGGTCGCGGTGATACATCCCAAGCGTCTCGAGCCCGCCCCGCGTTCGCCTGACGCGGCGCGGGCGTAGGGGATGTTAGTGTGCAGCGATAGTGATGTGCGCCACAATTCATCTTGTAATCAAATTTTATATGGGAGAATTTTTTTCTGCGACTGACGCAGAAGTGTATGTGCGATGTGTAAATTATGCTGTGTGTTGTGCTGTGCAGATGCGTGCATTTCGGCGTGGAAGCCGGTGGGGGCGAGTGGTGCTCGGCGGCGGACGAGGCGTGCGGCGGGGCCATCCTGCAAGCCACGCCGGCTGAACAGGTACAGGGCTGAGAAGTGAGGTTTTGTTTTGTTGCATCCTCAAATACATCATCAGCTTAACATCGACAACTCGGTCACCACTGGTAGTATAAAGGGTTTACCACCTTGTATATTCCCAAAAAAAGGGTTGTGCAGCTGGGCTTGTAAATGTTATTAGAAATATACATATAGTAGTTTGTATAAATAGTACCTAATACCTATAATAGTACCTATGAAGTGGCCATTTGCATCAATATTTTTTTTTCAAGCAAGGAGGGTACGCAAGGACATCTGCAACTTCTAAGTTATTAAGAATTATTAGTAAGCCGTTAATAAGAATTTTATCGAGTATTAAATCTGCGGTTAATGTTTGTGGAGTCTGACTCCACAAATATTAACCGCGGGCGTTCGAAGACTGTACTAGTCGGTGGGCTGACGCGCGCAGGTTCGCGAGCAACTGGTGCGCGCGGCCGAGGTGGTCTCGCGCGCAGCCGCCGCGCTGTTCCCGGCGCGCCGCCGCGCCGAGCGTGAGCGCGCGCGTCTTCACATGGTGCAGCACTACCACGAGAACAAGCACGCCGAGCACCACCGCGTACTACAGCGCCACAAGATCATTGAGGAGCGCAAAGAGTACATCGAGCGCCTCAACACCGTGCGCGAAGAGGAGGAGTTACGGTGCGCTCTCTGTTCATTTTTCGTAATTTCTCTCCTCGCGTTCAATCTCTCGGAATGGCGAGCGACCCGAACCTCTCGGAGAAGTTTCGTTCCGAGGATCGTTCGTTGGCAATTTTATGTGCGAATTTTATGACCCTACGTACATCTTGCAGACGCCAGGAGGAGCAGCTCCGCGCGGCGGCCGCGGCCGAGGCGCGGCGTCAGGAGCAGGAGCGCGAGGAGCGCGAGAAGAAGCGACATGCGTCTGAACTAGCCGCCATGCGCGAGCGGCACCTGCGCGAGAGGATCGCGCACATCTCGCAAACCATGCATGGCAAGAAGGTGCTGCAGAAGCTGGACGAGGAGGTATTACCGGAGACGTTTCTCTTTCTAAGTAGCAGCAGGATCGCCCAATACTACGAGCTCATTGCCCTGAAACTGGTTCCATAATTTTGATTTCATCCAGACGGATTTCGGCCATGGCGAAACACAGCTTTTGCCCGAAAGTTTCTTTTTTTGTATTCGTTGTGTGCTCTGGTGTGGCTTATGTATATACACTATTTTTTGTCGTAAAGACGTGTCTTTGCTATATTCGCACATTAGAACATTATTTTCACAATAACACGTGATACTTGAAGATGGTCCGATTTTCGATCTTCCCGTTTTTTATTTAAGTTGTACCTTCTGTCCTTTTCAAAAGTGAAAACGTTTCGCTGAACCAGTCTTTTCCAGTCTTGCCATTTTTGTGCTGGTACTTCCCATTTAAACTGACATGCATAAATTTATATTTGCGAAGAATTTTATTTGTAACTATCACTGCACCCATTAATTCCTTACGGAATGTATGGAGCGTTTCTATTAAATTTTTTATTTAACCGAAGGGATATTTCATGTCTTAAGTTCTGAATATCTCTAATAGTTCCAAATTAATAATATCGACCAATTTGTCATTCCACTGTTGGAATATGGGTCTCCTCTCCTATTGAGAGGGTTAAGGCCATAGTCTGCCACGCTCGCCAAGTGCGGGTTAGCAAACTTAACACACTTCAGAAAATATTTTTTTTTATAAATTCTAAGGTGTGCAGGTTTCCTCACGATGTTTTTCCTTCACATTTAGCAAGTGATATTTAAACTTAAAACGCACTTTTATAAAGAGGTGCGCGCCATGGATCTGAACCCAGCACTCCCGGAGTGAGAGGCTGAATTCTTAACCACTAGGCTATCACTGCTTATGAATGAATGACTCCAAATGAATGCATCACGGGTATATTTTGTCACATCACTTTTGTTTTGACATCTTCATTCCCATGACTATAATTTTTTTTTTCACTCATTTTACATAATGAAATAAAGTCGACATAATTATACTCAATATAGTCATTATAGTCAATATTATACTATTCTTGATAACATTTCAGCATACTTTCCGCTCTGAACAGGTTTTAGATTTAAACAATTATTTCAACAGAAATATCTTGAAACTTGAATGATAAAATGTGTTATAGCACATAGAATTAAGTATATTACTTCTATAATACAGGAATTGAAAAAGATGGACGCAGAAGCCATCGCGCAGCGCGAGGCAGAGGAGTTGCTGAAGGAGCGTCGTGAGCTTCAGGCCAGGCTGAAATCGCAGGAGAAGAAGGTATGTGCACACCGCTACTCCCGGTCGTGGGGCACAACGATTCCGTTTGTCCTGCGATTTGAATAGTTAAACATAATCGTTTCGATTGCCATAAATGTTATTTTTTAAATTATTTTCTGAATAGGTGGATTATTTTGAGCGCGCCAAACGACTGGAAGAGATTCCACTACTTCAAAAGAGTCTCGAAGAAAAGCAGGTGCAAGACAAGGCATTCTGGGAACAGCAGGAGAAGGAGCGCATTCAACAGCTTATCGGTGAGTTGCTGGAATAATACAAATTCTTATAATCATCATCATCAGCCTATGGCAGTCCACTGCTGGACATAGGCCTCCCCCAATGAGTGCCATCGCGCCCTGTCCTTGGCCTAGTCACATCCAAAATTTATTTGCCTACAGCCTTTCGAAGATTGTTATCCCACCGGGCCCGAGGGCGTCATACACTACGTTTAACGAGCCATGGACTCCACTCCGAAACTGGTCTACTCCATCGGTTGTCGGTTCTTCGGCAGATATGCCCACACACACACGTTGGACACACTGGTTGAAAACTTTAGTTTCCAAGCTCTACGATATGAATGACGAGAAGATTCTACCTAGTTTACCAAATGCTGCCCAGCCCAGGTGGATCCTCCTCTTAGCCGTCCTCTCGAAATTGTTTCTACCTTACTGCAAGGTCGGCCTGAGATATGTGTGCTCAGAAATAATTTCGAGAAGGTGGCTATTTACGACCACAGATCCCAGATCGACTTCTTTGTTGAACATGATTTCGGTTTTATCCAAACTTATGCCGAGACCTGTTCGTCGCTAGGCCGTTGCTAAGCTGTCATGATCGCTGGAATTATTACAGAACAACTCAGGTTTTCAATTAATCAAAGGCCTTCTTTTAGTCGCCAAAAGCCAAACACACAGGCTGATTATATTCTTCGGACTTTTGTATAATCTGCCTCACTGTGTGAGTCTTCTGGCGAGACGATTCGTGATGACTCTTGAGAACGTGGCTCAGGAGTGAGATGGGTCTATAGTTTTTAAGAAACTTTCCTTCTTAAAAAAGAGTTCTACCATAGCGAATAACGGATTTAAATAAGTAAGCCAACACAATTTCGTCTTGGCTGACATTAGGCAGGACGTCGTTGTGGTCAGCTTCGTCAGGTGGCCCCTTTACTTTAAGAGACGAGCAGTTCGGCTTCCGCGCGGGTCACTCGACGACGCTGCAACTGACGCCGGTGATACACCACTTGTCGAGTGAGCTCAATTTCGGGCGGCTCACGGTCGGGGTCTTCCTGGATATAGCGAAGGCCTTCGACCGTGTGTGGCACGCTGGGCTTCTCTGCAAACTGCTGGATACGCCCGCGCCGGCGCTGTTGGTTGGACTAGTAGCGTCATTTCTAGATGGGCGGGAGTTCGTGGTATCGGTCGAGGACGCTACCTCTGACCCACGCCCGATTCGTGCAGGGGTGCCGCAAGGCAGCTGCTTGTCGCCGCTGTTATACGCGGTCTATATCAATGACATCCCCACTCTCGAAGGTCACCTTCGGGAGGGCGAGCGCGATGTCCAACTCGCGCTGTTCGCGGACGACAGTGCGTCCTTGTCGTCATCTCGCCGAGCAGATCTCGCTGTAGACCGGATGCAGCGCTTGCTCGACTTGCTTCCAGAGTGGCTAGACAAGTGGAGGATGACCGTCAATGTCGGTAAGACGGTCGCCACACTGTTCGGCCGCCAGCGTTACTTGCCGCCGCCGCTGAGGTTGCGTGGCCGGGTGGTGGCTTGGAACCCCGTGGTGAGGTACCTCGGATGCCATATCGATCGGTCGTTGCGGATGCGCCCACAAGTGGAGCACTCGATCCAACAGGCGCGCGCCGCACGATCGTTACTCCGACCGATATTGGTGTCCAGGTTACCGACCCATATAAAACTGCGGGTGTACAAGACCTACATCCGTTCATGCCTTACCTACGCGGCGCCGGCTTGGTAAGCGTTGGTTCGTGAGTCGCAGCGAGCGCGTCTCCGGGCGCAGCAGAGCCTGACTCTTCGAGCGATCGTCGGGGCGGGCCGCTACGACAGGAACGACGTGTTAAAGCGCGACTTTAAGATCGAGCCTCTGGATAGGTTTGTGACCCGCGTGGCCCGGCGTATGTACGACCGGGCTGACAACGGGCCGCATCCTCATCTCAGAGGCATCGCGCCTCTGCACGCTCGGCCCCCTGACGGCAGATACCCGCTCCCGCGGGAGCTGGAAGGGTTGGATGAAGCCGAATAACACAAACGGTCGGCGAGTGACGACCACAGGCAACAACACCGCCTGAAAGGGTGGGAAGAGATCACCGGGGGGCAGTCGACCCCCCGAGACTGCCCGGGTAAAGAGGGGATCCTCGAGGCCCGTAGCCTTGTATCCATGCGGCGATTTACGCCGCGGGTATGAACGACAAACGTCCGTCCGTCCGTAAAAACTTTGGACTCTCGGTTTCGCACTATATCGCCTCCTCAATCTGGCGAGTCTTGGAGCTACGAAAGTCACGCCGTACCAACCTCGCAATACGTTTATTAAGATATGACCTTTCTGACGAAGTAACCCCAAGGTTTTTCCGTCTCTCTGTCATAGGCCATAGAGTCTTGTTCGAGAGTTTGGACTTTGTGCCTTTTCGCTGCGTTTGGTAGAATTTGATACCATCATTCAATAGCGGTTCAATAGCAGCGAATTTGTCGCCGAGAATCATCCGAAACTCTTGACTCCCGCCATGATTCGTACGGGATCAGGTCGAAGCGTCAAGCCCATCAGACTGCTTTTGTCGAGCTTAAAATCTATATTTAGAGAGCCTCCGGTCGATGAGCAGATCCGGTATTAAACCTGTCGATCATCGAGACTTCTTTGAATATACGCTTCTTGTCCGTCATGTTAAAGTCGATCTCGTTTTTGGTCACAGCGTCGGTGCTTTCACCACGTCCACTTCCTCTGATGCTTCTTGTCGAAAAACGAGTTCATCAAGAAAAGACCCTCCCACTCGAGGAAGTTGACCAGCATTTGCCCCCTGTAATTCCTGGATCCGCAGCCATGTGGACCTATACAAGATTCGTCATCAGTCTAGATTCCCAGTTTGGCGTTAATGTCCCCCATAACAATGTTGAAGTGTGCCTTTGTGGTGTTGTGCAAGGCTTTGGATATGTCCTCGTACATATCCGTTTCTTCTTCATCTGAGTGTCGAGGTCGGTGCATAGACTTGAATAATCTTCATGCTTATACCTCTTTGATAGTCTAAGTATTAGGTACGTCACCCTGTTCGACACACTCGAGATTTCTTCAACATTGTTAGAGAGGGCCCTATTGACGAGAATCCCTATGCCACCCTGAGATGTTTGGTCGCCTTCACGGTGGTACAAAAGGCCTCCCGAGTCTAGGGTGATGGTGTCCTCCCGTTCTCTATGGACTTCACAAAACCCCAGGACATGCCACCTAATGTTCTGCAGCTCCATTTCCAACTGAGCTAGATGCTGATCAAGCCTCAGTGTACGTCCGTTATACGTATAGCCAGAGTCAAATGTTTGTGGTAGCCGTACGTAGCCCAGTGATTCTTAGCATCCCCTGCGTTGCCGTTACCATGGCCACTACCATAATCAAAAATAGCAGGTCGGCCGGGAACTAGAGGTCATTTTTTATTGTGGCTATTCTTGGACGCTTTATGCCCGTAATCCACACTTTTCACACGCGGCACAACTTTTCGCACCGCCGACGCTGTTGCCCCTCTTCGATCAGGGTATTTAGCCGTGCCTGCTTAGGCTATGCTATACCGCAATCAGCCGGTTACCAGAGCCTCGTCTGTTATAGCAGCAGTGGACGGGAGTAGGCTGATAATGATGATGATGATGAACTCTGGCTCGTTTTTACAATTGTTAATAGCATCTAGCGCACATAGCACACAAGCGTTACGTTCTCCGCATCTATGCACATCGCTCGCGCCTCTGACCGGGTGACGCTCGATTTCGTATCTCGTACAATATTCTCTCGTATCGAACGTGGCAGGATTCACTCGGTCGGTGCGCGTTTTTAAGAAAATAAATGAATAATATCGGTCGGTGCAGAGAGCCGGGGCCGCGATGTGGCGACGGCGGCGCGGCTGGCTCGCATGCTGGCGCACCGCGAGCTGTTCGTGGCCAAGCTGCGGTCGGAGCGCGGCGCTGCACACCATCAGCGCTTAGCCGAGTTCCAGCAGCGGCTGGCGACCGAGCGCGACGCGCGCCGCGCGCTGCGCCGCCGCCAGCGCGCCGACACGCGCCGCCAGGAGGTACCGTATTGCCACAATACTACCACAACACTACCACAACCACAACACTACCACAACCACAACACTACCACAACCACAACACTACCACAACTCTACCACAACCACAACACTACCATAACACTACCACAATACTACCACATGGCTATATACATATAAAAAACACGTGCAAATAAAAGAGAAGGAAAGAGAGCAGACGAAATAAGAAACAACAATAATGGGCATATGTTAAACAGATTTTTCATCAAAAACTCTCCCTTGCATTTTATTACTTTTTCACTAGTTTCGGCATACGATCAATCAATTTGTCAATTGTATTTTGTGAAATATTGTTCCAGCTTTCTTGTAAAACATTTCACATGTTTTTTTTGTTGGGGAGGATCATCAACTCCGCACATTTCTACTAAGCTCTTCGCGCAAAAGCTCAATTGCGTTAAGATCCGGGCTCTGAGGGGACTGCATCATGTTTTTAACACCCCTTTTGTTTATTTAAGTTCTAAAAACCCCTGCATAATTATGAACTATGTTTTGGATCATTATCTTGTTGTAAAATCTATTTCCACATAATCTTAAATCAGAGGGAACGGCATTTTGCTGTAGTATTCGTTTATACTGTTCGTTTTTCATAATTCCTTCGACTCGTACCAAATCTTCGGTTTCATGGCTCGAAAAACATTGCAATAATACAAATATTCTTTATTTTACACCAACATAAATACAACAATACCAATACAACAGAGACAGTACCAATATTCAACGGCCCACTAAAGACGGTCTTACCGCTAACAAGCGATCTCTATCTCTAATCTAGCTATCTCTAATCTTTGGGTAGGAGTCAATAATAGCAAAAATCGGATACAGGGCAGGGGCTTACGAAAATAAATACTATATACAAGATAAACAATATAAATAATTAAGTATAACACATAATATTTATAACAAATATTAAGAATAAATGTGTAATATATATGTATATGCCCGTGGGAAAGCTGACAACCTCCACAAATTAATTATAAATGGGAAGATTGAAGGACAGGAAGGACTCCGCGGCAGACCACCTAGTCGCTGGTGTGACCAAATAACTGCCCTGACAGGTTTCACCATAACGACTGCCCTGAGAGAAGCAGAAAACCGAGCGAAGTGGAAAGAACTGTCACACACCGTTACAAGACCCTTTCAGTGACACGACCTTCAGTAATGAAGAAACGACACAAGAGATGTATATGAATACGTGAAGCAAAAACTTTGCACCCCTTTTTACGAAAATTGCGCGGAAGGAGGAGTATGAAATTTGACACACTTATAATTTATATAGAGAATGAGTGCAGAATGCTAATATTTTATAAAAATAATGAATAAAAAACACATTAAATTAACTACAAAAACGCAACGCACACTACTTGCTCCGACACGTAGACATGTACCTCACTGTACAGACGTGTATCGATGGATCGAATGTAAAAAGAGACTATAGTAACAACTTAGTTATTTTAGGCAAGTCTATCTTATCGATAAAATTAATTATTTGAGCTATGTAAAGTAATCTTTGCATCGGAACACTATTTTTATTACAGCGTTTTCGGGAAAGAAAAAGTATACCAAAAACTAACTCATACTAGTCAATGAGCAAAAAAGAAACTTTAATATATACAAATAAAACACTACAGTATAAATAAGGGGTATGGTTGTCTTATTAAACATGCAAAGTTTCATACATTTTGATTTTCCAAACTTAAAATGATTATAGATTTAAATATTTGGCACTTAACCTATCATGAATGTGGTTAAAGTCTGACAACTGATAATTATTAATTGACTGTAGTGTCACAAAATGTCAAACATATATGTACCTACTCTTTCATTTATGGTTAAAGTCTATGGTCGAATTGGTAATAGATTAATATTGTTTGTTTTAATATTTTGTGTATGAGTAATGTTTATTACAAATACCTTAAATTAAATTAAATACACCATTTATTATTTACGTTCCCATTGTCAATTGTCAGACAAGAGACTTCAATAATACGTCAATAATAATTGTTGTCAATAAGTAGCACAGAGGAAATATTTATATAAGCGTAGTCATTGACATTAGAAAATAGATAACGCGCAAACTGATTTTTTCATGATTTACGATCGAATTTCGATCGCTAATGGGCTAAAAGTGATATAAAATACTTAGTCTGGCCATTAATCTGTTACAATTAAAAATCCCTATCCCTACTAATATATAAATGCGAAAGTAACTCTGTCTGTCAGTTACGCTTTCACGCCTAAATCACTGAACTGATTGTGATGAAATTCGGTATGAAGATAGAACTGAACTTGGGAAAGGACATAGGATATTTTTTATCGCGAAAAAAAGGGTAGAAGGGGTTGAAATAGGAAAATTCCACGCGGACGGAGCCACGAGCGGATAGCTAGTAAACAATATATTACTTTTAAATTTGGAATTTGACATTTTTATATGATTGTTCATTGTGTTTTCTTATTTTCGCGTCAATATATTGTAAAATATTTTTAGATATCAAAATGAAGCTGAGTGATAAAGAGAACCGAATCGCTGTGATTGCATTAGGTAAAGTAGATAAAGTAGGTATGGGGCCAACTATAATTTTTTGGTATTTACTTGATATTAGTCAGATGTTTGTGTACCGGGCTATTGATAGGTACAATGAAACCTCTTTTGGGACAGAAAAAGATCTGGCCGTAGTGTTCGTACGAAAAAGGCGATCAAAGCAGTAAGGGAAAGAATTCGAAGAAATCTTGTCCCAATTTTATCTCGGGAAATGAACATAGCACCTAGAAACCTGTCGCGTATTTTAAAAGATGACTTAGGACTTGTAGCCTATAAGAGACTGGTCATTACTTATCTGGTAATTTAAAAACAGAATAGGATGGTAAAATCAAATCAACTATTTAATCGGTACACAAAGGGAGGTCACAGAAAAATTTTGTTTACGGATGAGGAAATTTTTACAATTGAGCAATATTTTAACAAACAAAATGTCCGTATTATGCTGAAAGCTCTAAAGAAGCTTCCCGATTAGACAACAGAGTACAACGTGGGCATTATCCAACTTCAGTGATTATTTGGTGGGGTGTTAGCTATGAAGGAGTGACTGAGCCATATTTTTGTGAAAAAGGTATCAAAACATCGGCACAAGTGTATCAAGATACCATTCTTGAGAAGGTAGTTAAGCCCCTTAACAACACCATCTTCAATAACCAATAATGGTCCTTTCAGCAAGACTCGGCGTCGGGTCATAAAGCTTGATCCACCCAATCTTGGTTACAAACGAAAGTTCCGGACATCATCAGAGCTGAAGACTGGCCGTCATCTAATCCTGATGTTAATTCACTGGATTATGATTTATGATACTGGATTATATTTATGATATCAACGCCATGATAATTTGGAGTCCCTAAAATAATCCATACGATTGGCAGTGCAGAATTTTCCCATAGAAAGAGTGCGTGCTGCTATTGATAACTGGTCTCGACGTTTAAAGGACTGCATTGCACCCAATTTAGACCAATTAGCTTTATATATTTTTAATGGTTTTATATTAATGTATTAAACTAACACACCGTAACAGTAATCAATGTTACATACAATAAAAAAAAATTTCTTTTTAAAAATATTTATGGCAAGGCTAAGTATACTTTATTTCAAAAATTCTAAAATGTGGTTGACTGATAAAAATAATAAAACCATCTCTCTAGTGGCTGGCTGAGAAGCATCGTCAGGAGGAGCGCGTAGCGGAGGAAGCTCGCCGCGCTCGAGAGGAGGAAGAACAGCGCGAGCGCGAGGAGCGCGAGAGGAGACGCCAGGAGGAGCTGCAGGCGTTACGTGAGCGCAAGGAACGCGAAGAGAGGTAAACGCTCGTTTTTGAATCGAACTTACTCGACCGAAAACTTATAAAGCCACACATTCAGTCAAGTTTCAGAACAGAGTCTCGATCGGCTAATTAAGTGGGCCAGGCCGCGGGGATCCGGTGGACCCATTTTAAAGTGATCTCGTAGTGGTAATTAGTGACCTACGCCAGTGCACCGGTCATAGAACAATACGATCTGCAGAGAGCACCAAGAGATGCTGGCGCGCGCGGAGGCCAAGGCGCGCGCCAAGGAGGCCGAGGTGGCGCGCCGCCTCGAGGAGCAGAAGGCCTCCGCGCTCGCCTCCTGGCGCGCCAAGGACAAGGAGCAGGCCGACAAGAAGGACCCGTGGAGACCCAGTGAGTACATCTACTAAATTCTTTAAACTACACAATGAAATTCTTTAATGCAGTTCTTAGTTCATTTTTTTAAACTCTGTGATACTTTTGTAACATACGAGTGCCTTGTATGGCCCATATTTATCGTGTCTTTGTGTCCTCCCTCTGTGAAAATCACAAATTTTACAAAATACAAACGTATTTACATAACATGGCCATGTGTTGGAAACTTATAAAATCAATCAGTATTATAATGATTTGTTAGATAAACATATTGAAACAAAAATCGCGCTCATTAATCGAAATAATATAATATAGCCTATATTTTAAGTTGGACAAAGTTCCATATCTGTGCGAAATTTCATTAAAATCGGTCCAGTAGTTTCGGAGATCATCCCGAAAAAAATAGTGAACCAAAATTGTTGTATATAAAGATTAATGTTTACTATAATATAAATTTAACTTATACTTTTGCCTCAGCAAGACGGGCCCGGTAAGCTAGTGTTGTAACATGAAATAAATTGTAGCTTATATGAAACCTTTGTAATTTTAATATAGCGCCATTTATTGGATACTCACTCAATCAACGCCATCTGTTAGAATTTTACGGAACTAACAAATAATTAACGCAATAACAAAAAAATCTATTGATTGAGAAGTACAAAAAGTATCCGATGTAGTTTTCCTGGTTCTAAGCTACCTCTCCACCAATTTTCAGGCAAACCGTTTCAGCCGTCCTTGAGTTATAAATAGTGTAACTAACACGACTTTCTCTTATATATACACTAGCGGACCCGACAGACGTCCTACCCGGAAAAGCAGTTTACAGTAAATATGTTAATTTAAATTAAAAATTAAACTTTTTAATAGGTATTAAGATTCCATAATTACGAATCCACGTTTGTGTAAATAAATAGAAAGGATCGATTAAAATGATGTAATATTGTTAGTTGTTTAGAAAATTAAATTTGGTGACACATTAACTACACACACAGCGCCACCTACCGGGTTCATTTGTGAATTCAAATCTTGCAGGAACTAACGCGAAAGTACACAAAAATGTCATTAAAATGGTTCTATGAGATACAAATAGCAGCACCACCTACCAAGTCTAACAAACACATCTATAGCGTATATACCTACATATAACATGTGCAAATAACCGTAACTAAATAAACACGTGTAAAATAAATCATTGTTAGAAATCGAAACACAGCGTCATCTACATTTATCTAAACTAGTGGCCCAGTAGCGATCGAAATTCGATCGTCAATCACAAAAAAATCAGTTCGAGCGTTGTCTATGTTCTAATG
>DWME01007118.1:0-12918 GCA_018244795.1 Parelbella ahira ahira
AGTCTGCCAACCCGCACTTGGCCAGCGTGGCAGACTACGGCCTTAACCCTCTCAATATGAGAGGAGACCCATATTCCCACAGTGGAATGACAAATGGGTCGATTATTATTATTTTTATTATTATTATGAGAAAAAATTTGGTAGATTTTTTTTTATAGTTGTAGAACTTATACATTAGTTGGGTTTTTAGTATGCCAGTTGGAGATAAATCAAATGAATGACTAAGCTGATAACATATGGTTTTAACAATACAATACTTTAATGATTGGTTATTCAATAAGAGATCTATTGTACATTGGCCTTAATTGTTTGCATGTATCCTTTCAGCAGCACCATTTGGTACACTTGGGACGGCACCAGCTTCTACCACACCATCTCTTTTCGGTAGCACTGCATTTAGTAGCACTACTGCCAAACCCACAGCAGGTATAATTAACCCTATATTATTAATAAAAATTGTGTATAACTGTATGTTCACAAATTACATTGAAATATATAATAATGGTGGGCGGTGGTTAGATACTTAGGGCAGAAGATCAAGCTCAGTGGAGCCCATTGGAGTGGCCCATGTCTAGCAGTGGACGATGACAGGCTGTTAGTGTGTGTGTGTGTGTGTGTGTATATGATAATTTCAAGGAACTGACAACCAAGTTAAGCAATTAAAGGAATGAAGAAAATATAAAATCACTTTTTAAACTGTTTTTTAGGTGTATAGGTTGCTTGGAAATCGCTACATGAGCGATATGGCCACATATATCACTGTCTAGTTTTATGTAATTTATTTTAGTATTTTAGTGGCAATAAAGTATATTGTATTGTATTAAAACTCAATGTAATATTCTCAGTTTTAACTTTCATCATTAGAGTTACCCAGTAATCATCAGCAGTGGTAGTAAATCAAATAATATATTATATATGTTATTTGCTATGAATTCCAGGTTTTGGTGGTTTTGGCGCAGGAGCTTTCGGCACAGGCTCTACCTTTGGCACTGGAACATCAACATTTGGAACTGCTGCACCAACATTTGGAGCTACAACACAAGCTTCTAGCACTTTTGGCACAGGCACTTTTGGGACTGGATCTGCTTTTGGATCAACATTTGGTGCAAAAACTGCTCCTACTGCCTTTGGAGGGTTTGGTACTACAACGTTCGGGCAACAGCCACAAGTAAGAATTCTTTAGATATTCATAACTATTCAGTGTTACGTCTTTCTGCTACGGTTATATTGTGCTACTCTTTCTCTTCCTGATATAAATTGGTCATGAAGAATCTTGAAGCTTATGTGATATAATTTAAGAGATATTTGGGAAATTATATATCTATAATAAATATACTACATGTTAGTCATACCAACTGTCCTGTCCTCAACAGTGCAAGTTAATCTAGCTAAAACAACTCGACAAGTTTATAAAAGCTCATTTGAATATCTTGAAATGAAAAATATAAACAGTAACTCATCATCATTGCTTTTGCAAACATTTGTGATTTGAGACATTGTTCATTACAGTAAAAATTAAATGCTGTTTGATGTATAACAATCTTTATTATAGCAGCAACAGCAACAACAGCTACAGCAGCAACAAGGTCCGACTACAGCTCAGGAGGCACTGGTGGCGGCTATTTATAACTGTTCAGTGTTTGGCGATGAACGTGACCAGGTGCTTGCCAAGTGGAACCTGTTACAGGCTCAGTGGGGCACTGGTATGAATATCATTTCATATAATAACTTGACTGATGTTCTCTGTTTATTAGTGATTAATAAATATATACAGTCTAATAGTTTAGAATTCAGCGTTCCATTTTTGGGGGTTTGAAGTTCAAAAGTTTTGCATGCATGTTAGGCTGTACAAAGTTAATGATAAAATTTTTATTAGTGTAACAATAAACAAAAACATAACATTATTTAATGATATCACAAATCTAGACCGAATATTATTTTGTGTGCTATAAACATTTAAATATAGATGGAGATTCTATTTTAGATTCGCTCTTTACTGGTTTGGCTTTATGCCCTAAGAATTTATAACACTTGTTATTTATCGGATATGAAAGTTTTGCTAAATTGTATGAGGTGGATTTAAGTCTGAATAAAATTGCTCCACTTCTAACACACCAACATTATTCACCAAGGTATGTTTGAGAATTGATAATCAGGAGACCTCACTATTGTTCTTACTTTTTAGGGCAAGCCTACTACAACCGAAATGCTCCAGCACTGGAGCTAAATGAACAAAATCCTCAGTGTCGCTTTAAAGCTGTCGGCTACTCGAGACTCGGAGGCAGAGAGGACAAGGATGGTCATGTGGCACTTTTGTTCAATAAAGGCGATCAGGAAATTAAGTAAATGAATCACTTTTTTATATTCTGAAGTTAATATTCACCATAACTGCTTCATTGGAAGAGTTGCAAGAACCACTATCAATTGATAGGCTCTAGGTTTGATTCCTGGGTTGAGTGGTATTGGATTTTTTCAATCTTAAAATGTCTAGATCTAGATCTATATAAAATGTCTTAATATTAACTGGAGAAATGTGGGAGTGTACTACATTCCTCTGCCTACCCCTTCGGGGATTACAGGCGTGATGTTACGTTTTACGTAAAATGTCTAGTAATGGCTCAGTCTGTAGGTCGGTGCATGGCAATAGGCTCATCACTTATTCCATAGTGGGACATAAATATAACTGATGTAACATGGGAGTATGTTACTTATTATTCACCACACTAAGATCAGATGATGATGTGTGGACATGATATATTATTATTATTTTTATATTGGAATGAATGACAATGTATATGTAATCAGTTTCTAGTAGGAAAGGTACTAATACTGTAGTCAGACATGCTAAATGAATTGGCAAGTTTGGTTATTAATATATTATATTAGTGTTTATTACTTTTCCCAGAAACAATCAACAAGTCTTAATCACATCACTGTCTGGTCTCTTGGGGAATAAACCAAACTTAACTGTCAATATTGAATCTATCAAGGCTGCATCAGAAAATAAGAGTCAGGTGAGTTACACAAGTTATTTTCGGGGTCTCAGATATATTGAGGTGGAGATTACCAAAATGAATGTTGTTATTTTGAAAGAAAGGAGTACAAGAGCAGTGGGAGAAGATAATATTTCTCGAGCTACATCATTATTAACTTATTAAACATATATTTTTGTAATTCTTTTGGATATTTACCTTTAACTGCACAGTCACTGAGCAATGTTATTTCATATAACTTCTGGCTCTAAGTATAAGTACGCATTTATATAAAATGTTTAAAACTGTTTTCGACAGGATTCTGTTCACAGTATATATGTGTGTTGATGTCTAATTAATTGATGACATTTGTTGATAGTAAACTAATATGTAGTTATTTATCAATGTTGTTACAGGTAGTGATATATGTGCTGGATAAGGGAGCGGCGGGTGCCCTGGCAGGCGCAGCGGGCACCACCGGCACGCCGGTGAGCGCGACGGAGCTGGCGGCCTTCCTGAACGCGGGCGCGGCGCGCTCGGCGCTCGCCGGCGCCGGCTGCTCCAGTGTCGTGCCCGTCACCAGACCCACTGCTCAGATGTTGGCTCAATACCTGCAAACACCACCGCCGGGTATGTATGGAATGGAGACCACAGGTAATGATTAACATCTCCCACTCAACAGCTCAGGGAGCAGGGCACAACTGAATATCAGTACTACTCGAGAGCCGCTTCCCTCGTTAACAAATCTGAGTTGTGCCGTTTCGCTAAGAAATTGTACTAAGAAATTCCCTTGTAGTGTTAATTTTATTATTGTTAATGGCATTGTTGTTTTAAATGGCAGAAAAATTTATTTATTATTATTATTATATCATTATGTGAATGAGGTAAGTGAATGCAAGTTTGCATGAGAATAGGTCATGAATATAAAATTATCATACAAACTGTTTTTGATTAGTTGGCTAGTCAAAGACATGACGAATATAATATTTGGTAATTAAATAAGAACTATGAACAATGATCATACAATAAAAGGGTTGATTATTATGGTAATAATTATAAAAATATCTTTTATCAGGCGCTAATAATATTTTTTTTTATTCAGGTATGGATATAAGATTGTGGAAACAGGCACAAGCGGACAACCCTGATCCAGACAATTACATCCCAGTGCCAATTATTGGCTTTTCTGAGGTACCATACTATATTGTACACTAACATTATTATTATTTTGTTTCTAAATTGTTTGACATTGCATCCTGACATCTATCAAATTTGTTTGTACATTGATAAAATTTTTGTAACCACCATATTTGAAGCAATAACTCATTGTTATAACATATTGGACAATGTTACCGGTTCCAGTTTATATGACATGTGTAAATGGAATGAACAAATTTTCCATTAATAGAAATCGTCATCAATATAGTATTTGTACCTGTAGTATTTGTACAGCAATAATAGTATTTGTACATGTATTACTTTAGTATAGTTATTATAGTGAAATATTTACCTATGACCCTAGCCATGTTGTATTTTGTTTTTCAGTTTACTTCACTGAAGCGTATTGATAATGTTCAATGGTGATTACTATGGTCTGATGTCTACAGTTTTAGCGTGATAGTACATAAAAAATATAGCTCATCACTCAGTCCGCTATCATTGAATTCATGTAAAGAACGTTGTTAATGTAACATTTAGTAAGAAAGTCGTAATTTCCGCGTTGAGATCGCGTTCCGGTGGCGCTGCCAGAGCGAGGAGGCGGCGCTGCAGGCGAGCTGGCTGCGGCGCGCGGCCGAGTCGCTGGGCGAGCTGCGCACGCGGCGCGCCGCGTCCGCCGCCACGCTGGCGCAGCTGGGCGCGCGGCTGCACGCGCTGCGGCACGCGCTGCTGCAGGCGGTGTCGCGGCGGGAGGTGTGCGCGCGGCGCGGCGCGGCGCTGGCGCCGGCGGAGGAGGCGGCGCGCGCGCGGCTGCACGCGCTGGCCGCGCAGCTCGCCGCGCCGCCGCTCCACAACGTCAGTCCGCCGCCTACACCTACCTACATCCTGCTATTTCAATACTGCCAAGCGCTAATTTCAGATATCATCATCGCCCATGCGCGGGTAGGTCTCGTATGCTACGTATGTCATGGACTACCGGTCGAGGGGTCCCGGGTTCGATTCCCCGGCCGGGTCGTATTGGATTTTTTCTATCTTAAAATGTCTAGTAGTGACTCGGAACCCGGATTGGAACCCAGTGCGTGGCAATTGGCTATTGCACCACCTATTGGGATCCTAAGTATCATGGGAGTTTAGTGCACTCCTCTGTCTATCTACACGAGAATTACAGGCATGATGTTACATTGCTATTAGATAATATTAGATATACCACCCAGATAGTGATAGCAACGAATACATGTGATAACAATGGATATAGCGAAAAAAATGGCCAGACAATGTATTGATAAGTACACATACATCAGATAAAATGTAATCCGAGCCGTTTCTATTGTGTGTATCGGGGACCCGAGTAAGGGCGTACAGTACGATTAAACGCTTATCGTCGCAGACTTATCGAGTCACGTATATGCCTTGATATATGACTGTTGCTATGATTATGCTGACGCAACATATGCGGCGCTAAACAGAAGAAAATATAATAGCGCTTTATGTTGATCCCGACACAGAGAGGTCCCAGCGGGAATAGTCTAATGGCTTAGAATTCTATGTCGTTTTTTGTCATACGATAGGATAACGTTTAACCGTGACCAAATCTAATGTTAAATTCTCGAATGGAACATGCATATCTAAGAAAAGCCAATTGGTTCTATTGATTCGAAGAGTCCTAAATTGTATAGGTACAGTAACACACTGGCAGTATCCCACTCCTTGGCCGCTTGAATAGGAAACGTGGAATCAAACCGTTTCGTTCTGATGATTTGGGTATCTACCAGATAATGCTGTTTGTTATAATGCCGTGCGTCTAGATATTCGGGGCGCGGGGAATTAAGGCTCTCCCACACAGGCGCGTTATTATAGGTCGATAATGTCGCATGCGGTGTTGCGTTAATGCCTCCCGATTCCTTTTACATTACATTAGGCGTTATTATCGCAGCAGTGTGTAACTACATGACCGTCCTAATACAAAATATACTGAAAACGGATATCGCAGTAACGCATGTGATATTATCGACCTGTAATAACGCGCCTGCGTGGGGGAGCCTTTAAACCGTGTTCCATGTCATTCTCTCCAAAATGTATCCTGTAGAATATCACCAGACGAGTTATACGATGGTGATTGAGGTTTTATTGTCCAATGGCGGTGAGCTCATTCTCATCGATAAACCGCCCGACACATTTTTCAACCGAGGCAAGAACCTTCAGGTAGTACTGGGCTGATTCGACCCACAAGAGGCAGCTGTATTTCTTGCGAGAGCGAACCTGTGTCTTGTCGAAAAATAACAGCTGCTCAGCCATTAAGTACTGCTTTGCTCTGGTCTGAATACCAACTTTGCTGGTTTTGTTCTCGTCTCGATGAAGTCACTGAAGATGAGATATCGATACCAAAACCTTAAGGTGATCATAAAGACTCAAAGGTACGCTGAAGAGAGGACGCCTAAAGGGAGCCGGCTCAGCATCGCAGTAAACAAATAAAAATAATAATATTTATTGCCACGTAAAAATACAATAAGCAAACTATTAACAACATATTACACTTACAAAAAATAAATGTAAAAAAAAAAAATAAACAGTCAATTTACAAAAAATTACACGTTAGAAACTGAACACGAGTAATAAGGGAAGACACCCTCTGTTTGCACGAGACCATAGTCCCGTGCAGCGTTGGTTTTCAGTCTCTCCTTGCCGTTTGGATTTTGTGCCTAAAAAAGATTTGATAAGACATAAACTCAATCGGCATTCACTGATTCCATTAGTCACCGTGTACATGCCTTGTGTGCGTGTGCGTGTGCGTGTGCGTGTGCGCGTGCGCGTGCGTGCGTGAAAGCGTGTTACAGTATTTTTATGTGTGTGTGCCTCCAGACATTTCAAACAAATTAAATTTGGAGTTGACCATATTTACTTCTTTCCATTTAGAGAATAGAACTCACTTTCGCCTGAACAGTCAGGATCGCTAACTACATATTATATCAACGGATTAGTCAGCGGTAATTTAAATTATGCATTTCGTTACGTTAATTATTATAACTCATGTTATTTTAGAGATAGTTATTTATCAACGACTGATAAAACATACGTTATCGACTGAATCATGTAATTTGCCATTTATTGATATATTACAACAACGCCGATTTTATTCTGTTGTGTTATTATTAGTATTCGTATTTTTTATTATTTGATTGGGCTGCGGGCTGTGTTAATAGAACGCAATAGCGGTTGCGACGCTTTTTCTATTATACCAACAGTCAAAAACGCAAAACAATTGTGTTTTTAGAATTGAAGGAAACTAGAAGAAAAATAATTCTATAGTTGGAAAGTTACACTGCCATATACATTTACGGTCATAAAATTTGAGACCATTCTAAGAAAGATAGGAAAAAAATGGTTATAGACTATGCATTATCTCTTGTGTACTTATCATCCAGCTTTCTTTTGGTGTTCCACATGTCTTGGTGTGAAAGAAAGCGTCGTTTACGAAAATTTCTATCGACCTCTTCGCCCAAAAGGTCCATGCATTTAAGAAGAGAACTCTGCTAAGGTCATGCTAAGATTTTCAACGTCCCTTGCATCTCTTTCTCTTCTAAGAAAACTTTAGATAATCTGAAGGTTGCATTATTATCTAGTCGAAAAATGACTTATTTTTCTTATGAACGATTAGATTTAATCCCGCAACAATGGTATTCTCTTCAAAACATTTCGTAATCCGTATCTATCATAACTCCTTAAATTGCTTCCAAATCACCAGTTCCACGAGTAGAGAAAGAACCCTTAACCATGCTAAGACTACAATCATGTTTGATGCTTGCGATCACACAATATGGCATCATCTCTTCTGCGGCGTTACGTATAAAGAAAATAGAATTCCAATTTGGATTCGCCTAACAAGACCAAACAATTTGGTTACTCTTTCTCTCTGACTCTTTTCCTCTTGACCCTTTATCATTCCATTGTTGGAACACGAGTCTTCTCTTTTACATATGTTTATACTATTATAGTCAGAAGATGACGTTGAAGATGACTTTGGAGAAACGGCTGAATCACTTGTAATGTTGGAATAGCTCAACTACGTCGTAATCTATGTGAGTTCTTTAATCATGTGCCCTGTCGGTCTTAGCTAATTTAAAGACTCCGGTTTCAGTTTCGAATGTTTCCAAAATGTCCGTTTCGCAAACCAGTAAGTATTTTATTTTCTGTCTGTTCTTATCTATATGGTTCTAGATAAATCCAGTTCCGGCTTTCAATAAAGATTATAGAACAAATGAAATACAGCTAAGTTAATATGCAATAATGATTGTGTAGACGATATCAAGGCTTCGGAATGATCTTCTGCTTGATTCTTCTCTACTCTTGTTTAAGTATTGTAAGATCATGAAGACGGTTATAATCATCTTCGTTTCTATCTACTGCTGCAGATGGGATTCTCTAACGGCACGCCACTACAAAGATCGATCTTCGCTCTTCTTTTCCAATCATTGGCAGCTACTTTGAGTATACTTTCACTCCACCTAGCTGCACGGTGACCAGTTATATTTGCCAAGACGTAGTCTCCGCTGCAGAACCTCTCTATTCCTACTGTTATCTGTATGTTTGATCCTAAAGTCTTTTTCCTGGGGTTACTGTGATAGAATTTCCAAGTGTAGAATGATGATGAATGAGTTTTTATTTCGAATTAAGATAAACGTAAATTTTTTTCTATTTACAAAGAATACTGAAAGTACTTTAATGATTCACAAATAGTGTTTTGGGTTAATAAAAACTCATTTTACGTAGTAGGTGAATCCATTCATCCACATTTTGGAAGTCCAGTCCTGGACCAGGGCCTCCTGAAATCGGTGCCACTCTAGCCCACCCCGCGCTTTTAAAAGCCAACTGCATCCATCTGGCAGGGATACAATTCAAGAAAGGGTTTCTTAATAGCAATATTTAGGTTTACTTAACATGTTATCTATTTTCCCTCTCAGTTGGAAATACCTTTACAATTTTTCCGTAACACCAGACAGCGATAGTAGTAGTATTCGCAAGGACTATGACCTTGCATTAAATGTTTGGGCGCACTCGTTTCCCGCGTGCTCGCTTATCTCTTATCGCTATCGCCCCTTATCTCCAGACATGCTTAGACAAAGTTAGCGCTGCTGTCCGCCTTCTGGGGGACATGTGGCGCAATCGTGCAAACCGTCAGGCTGATGCTGACTCGATTTTATTGGCAATGGATAATCATGTCCATCACATCCACAGATCATCCGCTCTATTTGCTATGGAATAAATATAAACGCCAGCCGCCAAATGGACATTAAATTTACCAGTCTACCAAGCATTCTTCTCCATTTTTTTAAAGGAGGCGAATGCTGGTATCTTCACAGAGGATTGTTAGTAAACAATGTAGTCCCGTTCATTGTTTCCGATTGAGACGAACAGCTGTCCTCGTTGTTTAGTCATTAGGTCGTCATTTCGTCCAATTAGTGTATCAGTGAACGCAGACAAATATTGTAATCTGTCGTCGGATTAGGGCCGCCGCGTGTTGCGCGTGCAACCAGCGACGTTATCGGCCGCACCGGTTATAACCGGATCGGCAGGTGAATGTCATCGCTCATCTCTTATCGCTAACACACCATGATCGTAAAGTACGTCCGTTCGAAATAATCCCACTTAATAGCACCGTAATTGCAACTAGTTACCTACCTACCTTTTTTGTTTGCATTATACGTGTGTACGCAATGTGTTCTCAGTGAGCAGACTGTTTTATGCGCATTTTTTTAGCCATCATAGAATTTATTGGTTGAAGTACCTATAACGAGTTGACTAGTATTTTTCGAGTTAGATATCATAATGAACCATTTATTTTTCTACTGTTGGACGCGGCTCTCTTTTCTTGGCTACGTACCGGTAGGCAAATTTCACACGCCAAGACGTTACGCAATAATCTAAGGTGTGCAGGTTTCTTTACGAAGTTGTCTGTAACGGTAACAGCGAGTGATATTTAATCATGACAAGACCATTTTTTTATGAGGGTGCGTGCCAGGATTTGAAGTCAGGACAAGGAATTCTAGACTGTCGATGTTGTGGTTGATTATAGATTTCTATCTGTATCCTGCACACTACATGACCATTCAAGAACTACTATAAGGAATTCAGATAAACTAAGCTGCAGATATGTTTAAGAAAATATAACATTTGTATAGCTACGTTTTTATATACGTATTTCGAAAATGTTTAGTTTTAATTTATAGGAATATCTCAATTTTGATTCGTTTTGTTGTGGACAGCCAACTTGAACTTAAAATTGATTAGTACCTACTGTGTTTACGAGCACTGTTAATGGTATAGAGTGCCCTCAAGTCGTACTACATTTTTCATTGATCAAAACGCGCTGTGTTGTTGTTGTCGCCCAGGGTCGTCTGAACGAGCTTCTGTGTGCGGTGCGGCTTCAGCGCAGCGCCAGTGCAGGTGCAACCCACGAGAGATACCATCTCGATCCAGGTGAGAATTTTACGTTTTTCATATACCAGGTGTTCACATTTCCCATTATTAGGTAGGTATAGTTTTTATTTTTTAAATTGGTTCTATGCGAGTGTTCATGTTTAGATACTTTTAAAGTTTTGCGTTTGGCGAAAACTTGGTAATATAACTAACGTAAATAACTTCAGATAGTTGGATCCTTCATTTTGTGATCCCTTCGACTGATCTGAACGTCTTTAATCAAAGAAGTTTTGTTTATTTTATTTGTAAAATATAGAAAGGGACATCGGAATTTTTTGATCAATTGCTTAGTAATATTTGTTAAAAGCAATGCCACGTACTCTCATGTAAGTGAAGTGGTATATATCTATATCCTTCATTTCTAGGGTCACAAAAAATGTTAAATTCAGGAATATATAACCAATGTTATGATTATGACACATTAAACAAATAACGGGTGAAGGAAAATATAATGAGGAAAGGTTCAATCCCTATTTGTTCCCATTAGAAATAGTTGTGACACCATATACTATGTATGTATGTTTGTTGTGTACACAAAGTGGCTGGCAGTGGCTGGACACGAAGAGCTAAATATCGAGCTCAATGACGTGCTATTGACAACCCATATCCAGCAGTGGATGGGAGTAGGCTGATGATGAGGATGGTGATGTTTGCACTCAATGCATTTATTTACAGAAGCCCAAGAAGACGTGAAGCAGTTCCTGTCTCTCCAGCAGCGAGGCATGGCTCATCTCATGGACACGGCGAAGAAAGATCTGTCAGCGCTGAACATTATCGCCGACGGCATGTCTCGGCTCGTTCGGACTTGATGTGTCAAGTGGACCGGCGGATATTCTGTATTTGTAATATTCCATCTGATAAATGTCGCCCTTAAAGTCGTCACGTATGAGCATTGAGCGATGGAAATGATTACTTTTAATTATTGTATGTGAAATTTGTAAGGAATAAAATGTATTTTTCGGTTATATTATCTTGTTTGATTTTTTAATTCGATCTAAGAAACCTAACACCATGCCTGTGATCCCCGAAAAGGTAGGCAGAGGAGTGTGGTACAGTCCCACATTTTACCAGTTACGTTTACGTCAAATGGAAAATAGGTGGTGAGTCTATTGCCATACACTGGGCATGATTCCAGACTCCGATCGAATCACTACTAAAAATGCTAAATTAGAAAAATCCAATAGCATCCGACCCGGGATTTGAACCTAGGACCTCTCGACCGACAGTCGCGTCTGCAACCACTCGACCAACGAGGCAGTTAATAAGATCTAATTTTAATAATTATCTCTTAGCTAGAGAGCATGTTTTGATATAATAATTCTTGCCCGAACATGGGTACCTAGCATTTGTTTTATGGGTAGCGTTTGGAACATTTGTTTTGTGTGTCTTCGCAGAGGCCAAATTATTTTAAACTCATACAATCAAAACTCCAAAGCGATGTAACTACATGACAATTTATATAAATTCTGCGAACACATCCTTCTCCTGGCGTTAGAAATCGTAAAATATTTTATAATGTACACCGCTTTTAACAATGGGTTAAGGTTGCACATATTTCTTTAAGTCACACCAATATGTGTATACGTTATAATTATAATATTGTTTGCTGCATTTTCGTCGTCAGTGTTCATGGTATAAGAATTGTTTTATAATGTTTGATAACACGCACGATTGTTAAACAATGTTTAATCATGATAAAATACATATGTGCTGATTAAGATGAATAAGTACAAAAGTGCTTGAATATTAGTGTGAGACCGAAACAGGTTTGTCAGCCGAAACCGAAACCGAGCCTTCGGCCTCGCTTTGTTTCGGCCGAAACCGAAACCGAAACTTAGTTAAACATATTTAATATTTCTATAACATACTGAAATCCAGCGTATTTTAAATTTTCCATTACCTACACATATTGCGAAGCATAGAATGTGCTTTACGATCACGTAGAATTTTGACACATTAATTTGCATATTCTATTTATACCGATAGTTAAATAGAATTAATTGAAAAAAAGACTATCATATAATAACGTCACTAAATATCATATAATGATGATTTTTTATGTGATGAACAGGGGTTGGGATTGCGGAGCAATTCTGAGCGTTATTATAAACATGGATACGTCATTTGTCTTGGATTTATAAAATTCTGGTCATTCATTTTGTATTCATTGTATACTATACAGTAGTTTATTGCAAAATAAAAACAGATTCCTGCTTCTTTACCGAATGTTTATGCCGCTCGCCGAAGGACGCGCGACGCACGATAATACACGAACACTCGAGTTTCTGCCGCTCCTAAATGTTCGGCTAAGAAC
>DWME01007119.1:0-12917 GCA_018244795.1 Parelbella ahira ahira
CACGGATTGTTCTAGTTTCGTATTGGTTCTTCCGGATTGGTTGGTAATTTCCACAACATTGGGGAAAGAAAAACCGATTAATCTTGCATCGGTCTATTAAAATCTGACCTTTTTCGAGATGTATGTTATGAAGAATTTAGATGTCCCTTAAATATCGATCGTGTCAGGAAAACTTGTAATAGTACAAAAAAACACGGTTATTAAATAAAATTAATTAATCCTCTGGCCTTGCTTTAAGGGCACATTTGTTTTTCTGGCAGTACTGATAAAAAGTCGATGTTAATAACGATGATAACAACGACATTAATGATAATAAAAACAAGAAGACTGTCATTGCTTAAAAATTGAAGTTCCAATGGAGGAATAAGGTGGCCAACATTTAATTGTAGCTATACCACAGTCATTCCACTATATAATAACAACTTCGTACAACACTCACATTGTTTGCCGAGCCAACAATATTCCGCCGTCAATAACACCCACCTCTCGAGTCGAACTGAAATCAGAACGGCGTTTAACTAATAATTAACTTTTGCACCGACCGGCTTCGAATTCAAAACTTGTTTAATTTGTGGCACGGAAGAAGTGTCCCTCCTGTTCGCGCTTAGTCACGTAATGGTTCTCGAAACTTGCTTGTAACAATCGTTAGGGGTTGCAACTTCTCTACACTTTGGAATAAATTCCCAAGCAAACCCCATACACAGTTCAGTTTTAATAAACTTAAGATCAGGGAATATATGTGATGGAGGGCTCAGATTCGGATTCAACTTCATAAGATATGATACAAGAAAGATCAAACATTTATTATAATTAAATATTCGCAGAGATTTCTTTTAACCTGCAATTCACAGTTACCAATCTTGTAACAGTTTAAAACTTTCACATTATGCGTGTTATCACTATTTTTAGCCGATTCGTAACATATTCAATATTGAAATAAAACATGAGTAGTACCTACATATAGATTATATACATCGTAAACGTTTTAGCATTATTCCCATAAACCGAACCTTGTATAAAAAAATTTGACTTGTTATGAAATTTGATATTCAACACTCCAACCCACCCTAAACTTTCCGCTCTTAAAATTCTTTTACACTGTCAATAATGAAATGTGCATCATGTATGCAGTATATCGTTATATTTAAAACTGTACCAGGTTCCAAATCATGCAAAGTTGCAGCATCTATCGCAGATACAAACTCAGTACCCCCTTTGTCTTTAACTTGCTGGAAATCGAATTACGAATTGTCTGGTAAGCGTCCAGACTTCCCCTCACACAAAATAACAAGTAGAACGTGTTGGTCGAAACGCTGCGCAGTGTATTTTAAGTTTATTGGCAGTTTGGAAGTCTTTGTTTGCTGGAAACCTTCAAATTTTAGGGCTATTGGCGGAAAATCGAAATACAATTGAGGCAATTGGAAATGTCTTGTACAGTATTTGCGAAATTGCTGATAGAAGTCACATGTCGTTATACGGTTAACGATTTTGTATGGCATCAAATGGAATATTACTTTATCCAAGCACTGGAACTAATAGCTTGCCTTTCAAGTATTTTATCAAATTTTAAACTTTTCAAAGGTATTATGAGAAGAAGGCGTTCTCGTAAGTAAATAACAACTTCTCAGTATGTGTACTGTACCATGTGTGGTAACAGATTTATAATCAATATTTCTTATTTATATATTTTTTAAATTCTCTTACCATATTTTTAATAATATTATTTCCATTTCCATGGTTTATATACGGGTGATGACTTATTTTTGATTCATATCGAATATCTTCGGTTACATTTCTCACCCTCCGTTTTTAATACGAAGTTTCTAATTATCAGTACGCGCCGTGTCTCAAGTAAGCGAACTGTTTGCTGTCTGAGGACTATCCACGTAATGAGAATATTTCGCCTTTTTCACTTTTAAATCACATTTCTACTTTCCATTCACGCTCAAGATTAGTCAAATTTGATGAATTAGGAATTTTGTCCACTTTGCTGTTAGTTAAGTGGTGAATTCTTAGTGATCATCGACTTCTTTTTTACGAATTTAAATTGTGACCACTTGAAATGAATGAGAAATATTTGATTTTTTTAGCTTCTCGTTCTTCTTCGTTTTACACATGTCGATCGTCCTTTTTTGCACTACAAAATTCGTACATTCGTTTTATTACTCGATATGTAAACGAAACTGCACCAAAGGCTTAGTTACGGAATGGATAACTCTGTTTGTTTCATTTATTGATCTATATCAATCGACCTGTATTTTGAGTTCTGTTGAACTAACTGCAGCTCGGTTCTCATTGTATGGCAGGAAATTTATCCATAAAAGAATATTACAAAAGAACATCTAGTGGACTACGTACTAAAAAGCGTAAAAATTTTAACATCAATAACTTAATAATATAACATATGGTTTTTAATTTACTTCATTCAAAGTTTGTTAGATGCCAAGCAGTTGCATAGTAAACTAGGCATCGGGTGTTGAACTAACATGTCGAAGTAGTCTGGACCTAATCTAATTTGTCGGCAGTTGCTCAAACTTTCAACTTACTACACGCAGTGATTTGAATCTACTAGTTTGTCTTTCTCGGTTAGGGCTGCCAAGTTTATGCATTTAAAGTTCTACTTCATTTGTGTTCATCTAGTGAGGAAAAGTGTCATTATCAAATCGTGCTTTCGGTTATTCTGCTAAAGTGAAAACATTTAATATGTTCTGACATATGTGCTCTGTATCATTATATTACTCAATACGATACATACAATATATATACCACGCTTACCTAGAAAGTGCCTTCTCATCCTTTTCTTTAAGAATTCCAATTTGTACGAATTGTAAAACATAGAATACAGAATATAAATATATAACATACAAAAACGTCAATATTTCCACCAAGTTAAACTAAAGTTGTTTTCAGCCCTAATTGCCTGATACTTTTTTTAACTTTTGACGCGTTAAAAGTTGTTCGTACCGATGTAAAGCGAAGTGAAAAGTACTCGAAGTTCGCGAAACGATTGCATCAAGTTTCGCTTTTAAAACGTCACCACGCTCTGATTGAAAAAGTTTTTCTACATGTTCTTTTTAGGAAGAAATAATATATTCAGAGAAGAATGACATATTATTAATTGTATTTTTCTAATGAGCTCTCGTTATAGATTTGAAACGGCGATGACTTGCAGTTTTTCGAAAATGTTATATAATTATTGTCCATATATTATGTTTTGATTAACCAACAACCAAGAGCTAAAACTATCAGAAAGTTAGCATTATGTGACATTTATTTTGCCCTTTGGTGTTACCGAGGCAGTGCATATTTAATGCTCCCGTGAATCTACTCGCAATTAATAATGAAGGAGCGAGCGTAAAATTGTTTATTAATGACACCTTTAC
Organism: Parelbella ahira ahira; assembly: GCA_018244795.1. Classification (NCBI taxonomy): domain Eukaryota; kingdom Metazoa; phylum Arthropoda; class Insecta; order Lepidoptera; family Hesperiidae; genus Parelbella; species Parelbella ahira. The sequence goes on from DWME01007119.1 coordinate 3,384, forward strand.
GACCACAACGCGGCATCTTATGAAGGTATCAAAGGAAGCATGTTTATCGCCAGGCCAGAGAATGACTGCAAAATTTCCTATTTATCGCCAGTAAATGCTTACGACGAAGGTTTATTAGTAATGACGATAATATGAAGCGTAGATAAGTCGCTATTACATTTATAATCGGTTTATCGTCTTCTGGAATATTCGCCTACTCAACGGTAAGGAAGCGTTCATTTTGGAAGTTTTCTTTCTTTAAAGTAACATCACGCGTGTAATCGCCGGAGAAGTAAGCAGAGAAGTGAAGAACACTCCCTCGCTTAAACAGTTACGTTTATGTTCCACTTTGGAATTGGGGGTGAACGTATTGCGACATTTTGCTTTTGCCCCAACTTTTAATTTTGTATTAAAACACTGCAAAGTCATATAATTCAAATTTAATCAAATGTGTTTTATTGTCCCAACACATTATCTAAAAAGGAAAGCTCCATATGCTGTATTAGCCAATCTAGCAATTGTCAGAAGGGATGGTATATCTGAAGATTCTGAAGCCACTAATTTAAGCAAGTGATATATCCTGTAAAAAGCCAATACTGTAAATCAAAATACTTAGGCGACAATGTTCTTCATTAGCACAGGTTATGGCCAACAAATTAAGCATATTTTTACAATTGAAATAGTATGATTTCTATTCGCCTGACTATCATTAACTACATTAATGTATGAGTGATAAACAGTTTTAAAAATCGTTTTGAAAAACGATAGGCTTTCCTCTTTAGAGTTCAATTTGTTCGGACAATTCGTTACAACATTCGTGTTAGAATCCAAATCAAAATTACTTCATTAAAAGCCACAGACTGATGACTCACTCATGTGTTCGCCAGGCATTAAAATCGTACATCGTGATCGTAAAGTATAAACGTGCCACTAAGCTGTAATACGGATAGGCGACGCGGTTTCCACGTTGATGGCACCTCAGGATAATTTAAGTGGAGTGCCGTTTTATTTTTCTCCAGTTTATGAGGTCGTTTGGTGGCATCCCTCTCAAATTTACTCCCACTATCAATTGTGGGACGCTCCGCGCCGGCTCGTGTATTCAATTCTGATTTAATTTAAAGCAATTATTCTAGTAAATGGTAATTGAGTTCAACCCTTTTAAGATTCTCGGCTGGTGATGACTTCTTTTAAATGAATTCAGCGTATTTAAAGCGCTTGTTTTATCTACTTGTCCCACCGCGTACAGATGACTATCAACTACTAACCTAGATTCTTGTACTGTAAATAAATATTTCTTTTAATTTTTTTCATTAGAAAACGAACTAATATTTAAATATGCAAAAAAATATGAAAATGGAGAAAACCCACACAATTTAGAATTCTCTATGATATTCGCTAACGAGTATGAAGTCTGCCATGCTGCACTAGTCCAACGTGGCAGGCTGTGACTAAAAGAATTAATAATGATAATGTTGATGTCATAAATGGAAAGGCACTTTCTTCTCTCTTTCTCCGAAGAAACGAAAATAGTTTCACTTTACCATCGAAGGTAAAGGTCAATAATAAATTACCACATTACGTGAATTTTATTGAGAACGATGCTTAGATTAAATATTACCTTACATTAAATATTCCTTATATGAGATTTGAGATTCTAGATTTATGTGACATGTGACATTTGGCACTCAGTGCACGCTGCCTACCCTGATGGAGCCTGGCGTATTGATATAATCTAACAGCAACGTAATAGCAGTAGATTCTTAAAACTAGATGGAGTATTTGCCCATTTATAACTTCTGTCGTCAACCAAAAAGTCGCTCTTCTACCTTATGGTCTTGCCATTATCTATCTTCTAGCTCCCGGTCGAACAATCATTTTATATCGTTGTGCTAGTACCTACTCACGAATTTCTTTATTAAATTAAACGTTAAGTTAATAGGGCGAATGGAATTTTGATTGCATTTTTATTTCACCATACAATCGCTATCAATGATGAAATTCAGCAAAAAAAGGGGCTTTTTATTTATTTTTATTTCACATTTTCCTCGGGTTCTGTTATTTAATTTTTAAGTCTTCTCTTTACTCGAATAACTGCGATATTCTATGTGAGCCCAGCACGTAGGTACTCGTAAGCGGACAGAATTAAGCGCAACGCTTTGTTGCTTTGCGCTTAATTCTACAAGAATTCTTTATGACTTCAACTTAATTTATTAATTAATATTAATAAGTCATTATAATATAGTGCACGATAATTGTTAAGCTTTACACTAAATACTTGTACATGTAAAATATGTAGTTATTTAATATATCTGTATGTACATACATACAAATAATTTAATCCTCCATATCTTGTGGCAAGGCCCAGTATATTTAAAACATACGGGAATTTATTGTCGAGTTATGTAATAAAAACTTGTATATACATCTGTATGTATAATATGAAGGAATTTTTTAGGGGTTTATCTAATCTAAACCTGCATATCTCATGGCACACTTATCTCACGAAATCCATGCGAGCTCTCTTCGGCAGTTTCATTATCTGGGCTCGTCGCCATGTATACATAATTTTCTTCCTAATGAACTTAATTTCGGTACAAATGGAACGTATTGAACGCAGTCAAGTTCATTAAAATATATTAAATTCCGCAATTTCAAATGTATGAGATCGTTCATTACTTATTTTGTACGTTTCAAAGAGGTAGGCAGAGGAGTGTAGTGTAGGTATCATATTATATATGGATACTTATATATAAGAACATAAACACTGCAAATTGTAATAATAAAATCAAACGAGGCACAGCCAGTCAACACTTATAATCTAAGACAGTTGCTTACACAGTATTACACATACATGTGTTTGTAAATGTATTCCAGTCCTTTGATACGATAGACAACATAATATAGAACATTCCTTCGCGCACATCAGAGAATGATCATTTCATATTCGTGAAATATGTTACAACGATATTTTCCATATCATCCACTCCAGCGAATCATTTATCCACATCGGTGGGTACGTAAAATTGAACGCACTTTATAGTTCCCCCGCGGCTACTGGATGTGGCATCGTGCCGCTCATAATATTTTATAGTCTGCAGACGATAACCCAGCGTTTATATTGCTGGCGCGGACGTGAACCGATGTTTGGTTTAAATCTGGTTCTCCCCTTTGATAATTTTCACCTGAGCTCCACGGCGCGCCTCCCCCAAATTTATGGCGGCTCAGATACCATCTCGCCATTGTAAGAAATTCGGTAACACTGCCTATATGTGTACTAGATGTGCTTCCTTAATGCATTGTTTATATAAATTTACTTCCTTGAAATATATCTAACTTTACATTGTTGTTATAACACTATTAATAATCACGTGTACAAGCCAAATATTAAACAATAAAATAAAATAAAACGCATATACTACAGGCCTATGTACATATTAATACTATTAAAATCACAGCCATAGTACACTATTAAAAATATAAAGCCTAATTCTATATTAATAATATACCTTTGAACTACAGTTGCGAGTACGCTCTACTACAAAAACACACTGCGCTCAAAGTCCTTCCAGCACAAGTACCCGAAACTCAAAGAACCGACGGAAGTGTCGCTTACAATATTACGACGTTAACCGCTGAAGACAATTTACATAATTCAGGAGCTGAACACGCCCATTCATCGTAGCGTATGCCTTGATTTAATGTACGCCAAACGTTAATTGGGCCTTTTAGTTCCGCGGGTTATTATTGCCGTGAAGTTATTTTAGTTCCGCGTCGAGTTATTTCAGGATCTCATAATCACATCCCCTGTGTGAGCTGTAACGTATGTAGATGCGATATTAAGATAACTATTATTACTTATAACTGTCGTAGTCCTTGAACTTTGATGGATTTTTAGGCTTCTATGTGTTAATATTATTATTTATTGTTATTACCCTTGCATTTGATATAGATTTGGGTTTTTGATTCTCGTAATTTTTAACAACTGTTAGAGGGTTTCAAACCTCTACGTACAATTAATTATTAATACTTGTATATTATTATAAATAAAATTCCCCAAAACTAGAGTGAATAGCCACTTTCTAGACAAGAGTGTTACATCCTAGGCTGGATCTCGCTTTCATCAGGTGCGATTGCAGCCAAATGCGGGACTATATCTATATTTTGAAAAATATATATAGATTTTATATGGTTGCATACAAATGTATGAAGCGTAGAAACTGATGTAGGTAATCCAAGTCCTAATTTCTATAGCCTGCCATAGATAGTCTTTTTAAATTTATTTCATACAAATAAAACTGGTGAGGTTTACGTTGGTGATAGAACCGTCTAGACACGAACACCGTCTTAATTTAATATCAGTAATTTTAAAGCATTCAGAAAAAGTTTAGGACATTGCAAATAAAATGCGAGAACAAATAACAACTTTGAACCTATTCCAATCTTTCTTTACACACCTTAACACCAACATTTAGTATATAGCAACAATGTGGTATTATTATTATTAAAAAAAGTTAAACGTAATCGGTGCGAGTATATGAAGGGTGTAATGAATATACAATCAGAATCTCAGGTCTGATATTTGAAACTCGGCGCTCTCTATCTGCCCTTTAAAGGACCTGGTGTGATGATTAATGTGATAATAATAATGAAGTCAGTCTATAACATAAATAATATATATACATATAAACAAGTGTAGTTTATATCTGAACGTTGTCTAAACTCGTGGAAATGCCGTTGACATGTTTAATTCATACGTCGTTCCATCTATCGCGAACGTAAAAATGGGTGACGGCTATGATTCTTCTGTTACCTTCTGTTATGAGGGGCGTTGTTGTTATGTTAAACAAAAAAAAATTGTGAGCATTTTCTTCTGTTTAAGTTATAGAAGGGTTAAATGGGCCTGCTAATAGATGATAGCTATGACAATGCTTTGTAGTATAGCGTGTGGCCCTCCCACGGATTGTGAATGTTGCAGAATTTTAACTGAAAATCATCGTAATTAGGACTGAAAACAATGATTTGAATGATTTTGAAGAAGCAAGAATTTCCGCTAATTTTTAATCAATAAAAGTTATGATGAAAATAATAGATACCTCTTAACCTGTTTAATAAAACCAGTGTTCATCTCAAATACAAATTTTTGGATTACTCATCCAGTTCATAGAAGAAAATTAAACGATATAGCGCGCAGTGGTATGAACGCAGTTCGACAGAATAATATATTAAGATTCTTGATCGATGTAAATTTGTTCGAATAAGACATGACGAAACTGTTGTTTTGCAGCACGAATAGGACGGAAATACAGTCCCCACAAGAGTTAATGATTATACAAACTCAGTGTCACTTTCAACCGTACATTGTATTGAATCGTCGAAATGCCGTTGACATGTTTAATTCATACGTCGTTCTATGCGACACGCCCTCCGCACGTGGACCGGACGTCGTTTATAATTCCTCTGTTATGACATGAAAAATCTTGTTACATATATATACATATGTATTACTACATATGTATACATCCTTCGATACAAGTCCTACATACAAATATACATATATCAATTTTTATAAGCGTAAATTTTTGTGCTTATTGAGGGTGGATTTACATCACATATCTTAAAAAGTTAGTTTGGTTTACAAAAAAAGATCGATAGCATATTATTATTAAGTAGGTAGTCCAGATAAAATATACGTAAAAAAACACATATTTTATCTGGACTACTTAATCATGATTAAGTAGTCCAGATAAAATGTGAATGTCTATTAATTAACATATTATACGATATTTGATTACAGATGGATAATTTAATCCTTTAGTTGTATATAAATTTCTTTATAAATGTTTCCCTAAAATCTATTTAATACACAAGGCATCTCATTTTTTAAAATCTTAACACCTCAATGAACTATGACTTTATTATAGCCGGTGATAGATAAATTGATTAAGTCATTTCCCATTTTTCATTTACATTACGTTCAAGAATATTACAAAAAAGAAAATAATAAATCGCAAAGTTATAACAAATGCTTTCAGGTTCAAGACCATGCCTTGATTACAATGCATTACAAAGGCTTTAATTTAGTGCTTAGGATCGTTCTCTGAATCTGTACATTTATAATAAACGAGGGAGGAATATTGTCTTGGCGGAGTCAAAGAAAGTAGCTGTCAGAAAGTTGCGAAACATCGCCAAGTCATTACGGCCACATGGCATCGCCGCCCCTTCTTAACGCCGTCCGCCAAATACGAACTTCCTCACCAGCTGGCGTCTAGGGCACCTGTACGTGCGATATTTATTACAAAAGATACAAGGCCATTTTTCATACAATAGAACCTACTCTTTTCACATAATCTGTACGTTAGGAAACATTAACTACGTAGCAGAACGTTTTCAGGAAAGTTCCAAGGACGCGTTAAGCAGTTAAGATAACTTCGTTTTAAAACTTGCTAAAAATGGTTGAACCACTAACTCGGTCTTTTACCTATTCCAATTTAAGCCATAGAGGTAGAAAGTTTCATCATCATCACAAATTTTTTTATCGTTTTACTCTTGATGAGTAATTGTCACCTTTATTGTATTATTCATACGCCTTATGTTTCAACGTGTTTGATTACCACTTCCATCAAACTAAAGCACTAAGTGTTGTACTTATATTTGTGGAGATGCACTTCAAAAAAAGAGCTTTAAAATCTTGCATATGAATCTCTTAGACTACATAGAATAACTGTGAGACTATATCAGAGCCTTACGTTCCATCAGCCTTTCCATATATATATTTCTATGAGCGCAAACAACATAAATAAGCTCTCGATAAATCCACGGCCCGCAACTGCGGATCGCCGATAAACTGGTGTAAACGACAAATTTGTTTGCACCCGAAGCCCTGTGAAGAATATCTGAATACTGATTGATTAGCAGGTAGTAAAATATGAAGAGCCTGCTGTAAACCTGGCAGGGAGAGCAACGGGAATATGGATAATGTTTGAATATGTTTTCTTATAAAATGCGAAGCTACTACAACTTCGATCCTATCACATAAGAGGGTAAGGAGGTCAGCTACAATAGAATATCGCTGATCGTTATGACTCTTGGATAGCCATTAATTGGATCTACATCTTAAGGAAGTAGTATACCTACTACTTATCTATCTTTTCAAAGTCTACCGAACTTGTTTCCGATGTTGCACCGGCACAAAAATCCTTTAAAGTGACTTCATTGATGATCTTTTCAACTCCTCTACGGTTAAAAGAACGGTTAAAAGAGTTTCGTAATTGGTCACACTAAATTATAAAACTTTCCGGGGACAACAACATTAACTTAGGTTATCTGGCTTATTACTTTCTTTCAACGAATAGAATGCTTACGGAACTCTTCCAGAACATCAACATAAGGTCAAAGATGTTACACGTAAAATATTGCAATACAGTTTTAATCATCTCGACTAAAAAATATTATATCGATCTGTTATTAAGTCTAGCTTTCGCGTGGCTTCCACAAAGCCGTCTTTGCTCTGCTATTGGAAATTCTCTCGTAGAAAATTCGAGCTTACAATTAGGCCGGGGGGCGGAACAACTGCGGGATACAAGCATTCATGCATAAAATTAAGCCGCGTAATGAAACATGAATAAAACGTAGTTCGACGCCTCGAAATATATGCCAAATATCGCGACGGCATGATTAATAGCAGTTTTTGAATTAGTAACTGACAATATGTTAATTACAATACATTATTGTTATCATCACGAGGTGACATACTGTTTTGTAGATAAACACCATGTGACTTGTTTAATAGTATATGGCAGGTTAACTATTATTAAAATCAAAATATAAAGAGGTATAAAAGCGTGATAGTTGTTTTATCCGCAAACACCATTTGATAGCCAAAATGCTAATATATTTCAAATAAACATAAAACCGTAATTCATTAGTCATTTCATTTTAGAAAATTAATACGAGAGTCATGATGATACACCGAGCGCGACCGTTCATGTATAAAATGAACGTGAATGAGGGAACAGTTTTCGTCACCTCTCTGCCTTGAAATTGATGGTGGATGCGGCCCAGCGCTTTTGGGACAAATGTACCCATATTATACCTTTAATATTGTCCAGATATAGAAACTAATTTACGTATAGATTCACTTATTTATCATTAATCTTGTTATTTTACAAGTTGATCCTGTCACTTCATCCTTTAGGGATAAGTTATTAAAATAACAATAGTATCCCAGGGTGAGATTACAATGGGCCGTACCTTACACAATTAAACCTTCCCACGTAGTTACAACTTTATACAAAACACCCTTAAAAGCCCTTAAAAGGTACTACGAGATAATTTTAATCCCTGTCACAGCAAAATGAGTTCTTGTTTACGATGGCAAAAGAAAAATGGCGTCCCCGAAGACGTTATTTCGCGTGTTGACAAGAGGATTTGTTTTTTCCGAGCCTCTCCGACTGTTTGTCATTCGTCCGTAACGTTATAACGCCTGTCTTTTAAGATATAATGGAATTTACCTGGTAATTGTGTAAGGGAATACGCGGAGCCTGGAGCAAATGTGATCATTCAATTTTAGGCGCCGGTGACGGGAGTCGGTTTCTGTATATTATATTTTGTATACTAATAGACACACGTATGTGTAACAATTATGTTATAATATGCAGATTGGCATATATTATAAGATATTTGGAAAGTAAAAATTTCAATCTACCTCACAGCTCTCACGAGTACTAATACCTTTATATGTATATTGCAATCGAAGCATCCATAAGTAAATAAATAAAATAGCAAGAGAAGAGAAGTTATAATAATTTAATTTTCGTATCAGCCGCCCGACACCGCGCCGCTGATGGGGAAATCCTAAAATCCCACGAACGCAGTCGGGACGATATCGCGCTGTCCAAACACCGTCTGCCTTCAACACGCGCACACCTATAGCTAGCAACGACGTTATTGTAAACCTACATTTAATATTTTTTATTGCTTATTTCATATTTGTTTGATGAAAAAATATGTAGCATCAGAGCATTTAGCACACCTGATAATCATTTTTGATTAATTTAAACAAGAAGACAAAATTTCATATAGACTATTGCATAGGAGTTTTATTTTCCTAGAAAACGGTTGATTAATTATCTAATAAATGAAATCGCCTGATACTAAGTGGTATCTGATACGAGGACTGTAGTTTGGAAGAGGTTCAGCCACGGTGGAATTTCTCAAGTTAAATTTTTGGTACATACTCTAATAAACAACGATGATATCGAGTAATGTTAAGCTTGTTAAATAATATTGGAACAGGTATGCATTAATATCACTGTCAATGTCACAATATTACTGTGTACTGTAAACGATACGTACTATATAATTGTATTTACACACACACCCACACACCCATTTATTGGACTGTTTTTCATTGTATAATTTATTAATTTAATTACACCAAGTAAGTTATGTAAGACGGAAGAGCGCAGTCTCCTAACACAGGCACGCATTGCTTAAAAGGAAGCTCTTGACATTTACTTTTAAGATAAAATATTGGTAACAGAAATAAAGAATTAT